>VBVQ01002515.1:0-24427 GCA_011636635.1 Tetramorium simillimum | reverse complement strand
AATATATATAATGATTGTGCACCATTTGTAATTATGTATATAAGGCATATATTATATATCGATATATATGTAAATATATCTTTCTCTGGCTTAAGCCACTCTTATAAAATAATAATTTTTATAAAAATATAATCTTAAAAAATATTAACTTTTTGCTATACCTGTATAGCTCTCAACTATTCATGGAAGAGATAACTTTGTATATATAAAGAGCGGTGTGTATTTGATTTCTATCTTGATTCCTATCTAAAATACGCAATTTTTAAAATTTTTAAAAGCAATTTTCGAACAAGCTTAATTCTATTTAACACCATCCATCCGAGAAGACTTCTTAACGTGATATGAGATTCATATATAATATTGAGTAATATTCCCATATTCATATTTCATGCAGCTGCCAATATGACTAAAAATTCGCTGGCGTCAAAAGACGAACAAATATATCTTATAACATATTTTGCATATTTTAATAAAATCACGAGATTCGATGGTACGTAGATTATGTTTTCAAACAACAAGAGAGCATAAAATCGTCACTGAGTGTACTTGCAGACCGAAGTCTTCCGCATCATCGAAGCGTTTAATCGTCCAGTCCGAGTCCCTTCGAAATTTCGTCTGCGGATAATTTATTCCCGCCGGAAGACGGTGGGGTTTGCGGACGCGGGGCTGGCTTCGGTGCCGGCGGTGTTGGCGGAGGAGGTTGATAACTCGGAGGCGGCGGTCCGGACGGACGATATTCATCATGAGGTTTCTACGTAGAAAGAATTCAATATCATTTAGAATTATCTATTATCATTTATCATTTAGAATATCATTTAGAAATATCTCCAAATTTTCTTTCACATTTCTTAATTATGTACATCGCTGAAATCGAAAATGTATTAAAAGCTATTCACATCTTTTCCACGTTTGCTTAGACCATCCATAGCCGAACTGAACAAGGCAGATCCTATTCCCGACAGCAGATCTGAGCCGCCTGAATGTTGGCCGCCGGATGTCGGATAACCACCTGACGGTTGGTATCCACCGTATCCTCCCGAAGGTTGATACGGTGGTTGTTGATGGCCTCCACCACCGCCGAGAACACCACCGAGTATAGATCCTAACGATCCTAACGATCCCAGACCGGTATCACCGGCATGTGGCTGATTTGGAGTATAGCCAGGCTGTTGAGATCCTCCACTGCCTAGTACCATCAACCCAAAAAAAAAAAAAACATAAATAGATGTAAATTGTGTTAAATTGCTCGTATCTTAGATACAATGTTGAGAATGTATCTTAGATACAGATAATCATTTATCTATCTCATCTGAGAAATATTCCCGTCCTTGGCAATAATTCCAATGTGATGATGTCACTCGACCAGTCATGCCAGCGCTTGATTACAGATTTTGTGATTTATAAGACTCTTAATATATCCATTTATCACATATATCCATTTATAAGAATTACCGAAGAATTCGTTTAAAGACAAGCGTTTCGTTAATTCACAGATATTTTATCCATGTGTAATTCGCTAAGAAGTCTCAAGATACACATCTCCCTGATCATATTATATATATAACATTTTGGAGAAATTCAAGAAGTTATAAATATACTATACCCAATGCTCCAAGAATAGAGTCTAATACACCGCCCGATTGCTGGGGATATCCTTGTTGCGCGTGTGTGTTGCTGTGCAAGGCGTTACTCGCCAGGCTGCTGGCTAAGGCCATCCCCAGAGACCCAGCTAAACCACCGAAACCACCCTCGCTTTCTGTTTTCGACTTGGAAGCATCTGTCTTTTCATGATCCTTTTCTTCGCTCTCTTCCTTCTTTTTCTAAATAGCAACGTGTGTGCATTAAAGCATACATACTATTGTAAATGGACTATTGTAAATAATGACTTTGAATATATCTTTATTATCTTTACATTCATCGCGTGCATGGCTGCCGCTACGCCTCCAGCCGCCACTAATCCACCTAGTGCTAATCCAACTTTGTCCATACAATCTCCAAAGATGCCCTCTTCCTCTGGTTTCTGATTAGGTTGTTGTCCATAGGCTCTTGGTGGATTATAACCATCAGGGCCGCCGTAGGCATTGGGAGGAGGGCCGTAACTGGTTGGAGGAGGAGGTCCATATCCACCCTGAGGTTGGAGTGTTGGATATAAACCACCTGGTGCTAATTAAAAGAAAATTCAATGTCTCAGGTAATTTTAATATGTAAATATTAATTGTATTCGAATATTAGAATAAATATTAGAATAAAAATATAATATTCCTTACGTGGTGGTCCAAAGTCGGCAGGTACATCATCCGGTGCTCCTGCAGGGGGTCTCGACTGATCGACCGGTACTTGTTCGTACGCGATGGAGTGTACCTCGACGTCGCCATCGATAACCAGATGAGTAACTTTTATGAATGGCAATCGATGCGCGAATTCTGTAAAGTGCCTGCCATTGATGGCGATCTTGTAGCAGTGATAGTCGCACAGAATCATTATCTCGAATTCCTGGCCTGGCTGAATCCACAGCGGTCCGGCGTTCTCCTCCATGCCCCAGCTCATCGACTCTATGTGATTCCTGGTGACAATGCCCTCAGGGAAGCGCGGGGATACGTGAATGGCTATGTCGTCTCTTGGATTTAGCGTCGGTCCGAGCTGATAGTTGATGGCAAATCGCACAGCCTGAGGCGGCACCTTGCCCTGTATCTTCACCATTGTACCTGCCCTCAAGCCTCCTTCTATCTTTCCCACATACGGGATTTCCTGTTACAAAATATAATTGCAAGAAAATGGCAAATAATAAAAAAAAAAACAGGTAATTTCCAAGTAAACACAAAGTGACAGTAATATAACGTAAATGTAATAATTTCATACTCGACAATATAATTACAATATAACATGTCTTGTATATAACTGCAATTATATTGTTAAGTATGAAATTATAACATTGACGTTATATTACTGTTATTTTGTGTTTACTGGGTTTCTTCTAAAAATAGAAGCTCAAATTTGACATTGCATAATTCCAATTAATCAAAGCACAAATTCTCTTATAATAGCAAGTTTTAAATTAGAAAAACCATGATATATAAATAGTCACTCCAAATAATATAATATTCTGCCAATTTAAAATAAAATGACATATAGCATCAATATCATTTCTAGTACTGCAGTTACGCTACTTAGGATGCGGTCCACTTGACGCTACAAATGCCTCGAAGCATTTTTCTTCCTTTTCCTTTTAATAAAGGTAGAAGGAGAAGAAGAACGCTTTGAAGAATTTGAAGCGTCAAGTGCCCCGCAGCCTTAAGGACTTAACGATCGGTTAAGTAACGGTACGTGACAATCCGCGGCACCCAAGACGCAAAAGCATCGGCAATGCGGCCACTTTGCGGATCAATGAAAACGTCATTAAAGCTTACCGGATTGAGCACCGGGGAGTTGGCCATTTCTGCGATCGCTCCGACACGCGGGTCTCGATTCCGACGGAGAGGACGTTAGAGGCAACCCGCACAGCGAATAATGACGCTGCCGCAGCGCGAAAACGGCCGGCGCCTTTTCCGTTCACGTTGAAAAGCGTTTCACTTCACCGCAGCGCAGATCAGCGCTTCTATTTACAGTGCTGACGTCGCTGACGTTCGCCCGGAGCGCACAGTGTCCCGTACGCACACGCACTGTAGTTGACTGTAGCGCGGGGCACGGCTTGTGCCAATCGGCGCACCGACAATTTTGACGCATCGGTTACGTAATCTATTGCGCATCCGCGCGTCGTCACGTCCGCGCGCGCAACGTCCGAGTCGTGCGGCGCGATTGGACGCGCCGCGCGCGGCCCGCCAATCCCGACGGACGGACGGAACGGCCGAGCACGTGCACCGCCGCCAATCGGCGCGCGTGCATCTGTTCGTGACGTCATGCGCGGGCACTCGGCGCGAGCGTGTCGCTCTTCTTTCGCTGTCATCCGCGGCTCCGGGCCGCTCCGGCCAGTGGCGCCCTTTTGGCGCGAGAGGATATTCTTCGCGGTTTTGCAGGATGGATAAAAGAGACAAGGTGAGATAATCGAGAAGTATTCAGAGTTGATTTTGGGACAAAATAAAGTAAAAGTGAAAAGAAGCAAATGGATTTTAACTCAAATAAATAGTATTAAAATAATATTAAAATGGAAGATTGTATCGAAAAGGAAAGAAAGAGACGGAGAGAGAGAGAGAGAGAGAGATTTGTATTAAAATTGTATGTATAAAAAATGTATGTATAAAAAATGTCTTTTATCTAATCTATATTGATAAGATAGTAAAAAATAGGCCATTTTATTAAATATGTAAAACATGCAAAATAGAACGCCTGATAATGAAGAACGAACACTAATGAGCGAATAATAAATGCGGACGGGAGTAAAAATAAATTACGTTAGTTTCTCCCAAGAAAGAGAAAGGCGAAGTGTAAGAGAGAAAAAACTTTCGAAATCGGGTAAAAATTTTTTTATAATTATCATTATTTTTTATAATCATATACAAAATATCACATATATTGTACGGGATAATTTCTTGGAGTCTTTCAGTTCCCATTAACAGATGATCCCGGATTGCGTAAATTCGCCGACACTTATGGTGTAGCGCGCGCGTGCCGCCGCCCACGTTCATTTTCGTCTATTCACTGTTTAATACCCGAGGAAATTAAATAAACCAGACGTACTGGATGAAACAGTGCAGCGCCGCGAAGAGTCCGTTTTCCCTGACATGGGGAAATAAATAGAATGGGCGTCGGGACGATTAATAAAGCGCAGACGTGCCGTAGGAACAATAAAACGCGGAAGTTAGTACGCGCGGAATATCTGGAAAGTGGACCCGGAAAGTTTCCTGACGAAATTTTGTTGAACGATTATTAATATGGAAAACAACCGCTCTCTTTCGTTATTTGGTTACGTTACTCACCGCGAAACGTTTCGCGGAAGTTGTAACAATTATCCTTTGTCTACAGATTCTAAAAATGGTATCAAAACTTACTTATTCTATCTAATTTAGTTAGTTTATTATTTAGTCAATTTTTATGTGCGAATTACATATTTCATTCAATTTGCACAAAAAATTTTTATTAGCTCTGTTTACACAAGTGTTCATTAATATCACGTAGGAAGAAATAATGTTACATTAACAGCATTAGCTAACAGACTGAAAATAATCTTATTAATTTAATAACGATCATTGAAACAAATATGTCACATTTTTGTTTTAATAGAAGGTTGTTTCATTATTTATTATTGAATGAACAAAATTTTTTAATTAAACTAACACTGTTAATAAATTATTTTTTTTTCTCTACAATATTGTTATTTGTAACAAGAGCTACGACAAAAAATCTAAATGGAATTGTTTAATTTATTAAATAACGATTACTCATAATAATTAATGCTTTGAGTAATGTAATCTCGCTTCTTTTATCGATGTATTGCGAATCGCAAACAATACATTTTTTTAACGATCGTTAAGGGACATACATACAGGGTGTGTCGGAATAAAAGGTATTTGGAGCGTGATAGGGCTGGGCGCTGGCGCACCCACGAGAAGTAAAATACACCTCGTTCTCCAATCATTATCGTCATATGTTCGATTCACGTGCGTGATGCGCCTCGGCGATTCGATGCTCATCTTATGGCTAAACAACACTGTCAGCGTCATGAACCGAATTAATTGAGCAGCATTCGATAAACTTGACCCTTTCACATCTCTTTTGTTGAGATAAAAAGTTTAATTTTCTTTTTCAAATTATTGAACATCTTAAACACAACTAGCATAATTAGCATTTTCGTAACGAGCGATTGGCTGTTATCGTGACAAGTGATCCAGCTTTTGCCACGTGACTGCGTCTAGCGATAAGAAATGCGGGTGACTGGATAATCAACTATTAAAAATCCGTTTAACCCAGAAAGTTAGAAGCGGGCAAAAAAGTTCTCGCGTTCCGCTCAGGACGCGTCCTTGCCAACATCACTGTTAAATGGTGGCAGGACTTTCAGGATCAATAAGCACGTACGCAGACTTACGTCGCTCGAATAAGCACATTTTCAAGTAAAGACTTTACGAGCTTACGAAACTTTACGCAAGTATTTAATTGTATTTTCTTGATTCCGTTTTCGACGACAGTAATATCCTTACGAAACGTCTTAAAAAGATCCCAACTATTATTATAATAATGTGAATTCTTTAATAATATATCGTGTCGATTTATATAAATAAAACGTCGAAGTTTTCGACGTCTTTCAATGTCGAATGAATGTGAGAATCTCCGATATTTTAGAAATTATTAAAAATGAAAGACTTTTGAATATTAAAAGAGATTAATGAATAATACAATTTTATATTTTTAATTTCAATGGATTTTGCTTTAAGATATTTTTATATAAAGCTTAAATTACAAAGGATGTATAAAGCTATTATTAGACATTGGATAATACATTCAAGTAATATATTTTTTGAATAATATTTTTTTAAATTTGTCAGAGAATCCATTGTTATAATTAACAGTTGTGGAACATGCTGTATGTGTGTGTCGATACACAAAGGAAAACATGGCTGGGTCGAAACTTTGTGTATGAAAACTTGGTTAGATACTTACTGACTTAACCAAATGAACCAGGATCAATATGCTAAAATAATAGAAGCAATATCCACAAAACCGTCGCCGCAACATCAATCTTCTCTTTAACGAATTTCTCTCTATGCCAACCTATATTCCGCTTCGCAAATAAGTTCAGAAATTCCATCCAAGTACAGTTTCGCGTTTTACCGAATTTATCTAAAAAAGGAAAAAAAAATCATTGTTAGACTTTTCCGATACTTTAATTTTTTCTACTTGCAAAAAGAAATTTTTGATTAAACTTAAACATTTTTTAATTTTCTAGTTAAATAATTAAATAATGCATTTTCTCATAATTTTTCTCTCAATAAATATAATTTTAAATAACTCAAAAAGGAATATATATAAATAATAGTCTTAAATAATTTAATATAAATTTTATTTTCGCTCTTTTTTTCTTCTTCTATTCTTTTCTATTTATCTCCTTCTAACGAAACGCACAAAGAAAGCAACTGCGACAGGAACTGACAGGAACGACAAGGACATGAACGACTCCTCACATTCCTTTTCTTTCAGGATCGGAGCGAAATAAGGAGCCTCGTCGGGATCAATAGCGTACGTGAGGGGGACCCTTCTTTACCGAGTCTTCCTTACAAGTTCGCCACCATAAAACGACCCGTACACGTCGCACATTGCCGACCCCATCGCAGCCAGGTGTCTGCGCCAGCATGCCGGTCGCACGCACCGACACTTTTGTACGTCTGTGATCCATTCGGGCTTACACTGCCTACTATTTATCGTGCATACTTACTCACAGGTAACGACTGAATGGTAAAAGTGTATCCGCGTATGCGTGCGTGCGTGCGTGCGTGCGTACGTGCGTACGTGCGTGCCTAACAGCCCCGACAGTGACCGTTAACAATACAGACAATGTCCACCTACACTTAGCTGCCGAGGAAAAATCTTTTGTTGACGCTTTCGAAGAAAGTAAAAATTATAATATTTGACACGCTTAAAATTAATATAATCACTGTTTGTCATGTGAAATAATTAATCTATTTTATATTACATTATCAGATCGATTTGAATATATAATAAAGTTAAAAAATTAAACAAGCAGACTAAATTAAATTATTAATAATTAAATTAGATAAATAATATAATAAATTAAAATATCATATTTTTGGCATTTTATTAATAAAATCAAAATGCAAAGTATGTACGTATAATCGAATCGACGTTAAATTCGCGTTTGCAATGTCGGATTTGTAACAGAAGGCCAGCGGCTTTCTCGTTTACATTATTTCATGCGTACAATGAGAAATGCTATTTTGGTAGCACCGTACGTGCTCTCTTTCTCTTTCTCTCCTTCTCCGTGCACAAACCACCCCAGTTATACCTAGTTTAATGGACTCTCGTAACATATGGAGATACTTAAGTCAGAATCCTGCTCATTTTCTGTTTGTCAGGTCAAATTAACATAGAACAGATTTCTTTCTGGAAAGCTAAAAGCTAATAAACATGAAAGGAAGCAAAAAAGGCTTCGTTTTTTCTTAAAACTTTTTACACGCTTTATTTATTGCGTATGATGAAAATAGTTTAATATATTTTTTCATTCTAAATTAATTTTTAAATTCTAATTTGGTGATTTTATTTGTTTCAACTATTTGATTGTATTCGCATTCAAGCGGACACATGAGTTTAATCAAAATTATGAAAATGCAAGCAGAACTTTTATTAAAATATTGCATTCGTATAAAAATGCCATTTTATACGAATATCTCCGAGGAATGCAAATGTGACATTTCAATAAAATTTCTCTGTGACTTTTTCATAATTTTAATTAAAATCATGATACATTGTTCACCATACTTGAATGAGCGAAAGAAGACATTAATCAAATTTGAAAAGTTCAAAGTTTACATTTAACTTTGATCGCATATATAATTAATATATTTAACATTTTCTTGTAAAAAATATTAAAGACTTAATATTAATCCTAAGCAAAATGATTTCAAAAATCTTTCTAAACTTTTTAAACTTTTTAACAATTCTGTTGCATATAGATTCTCGGTTAGAGAATTTTAATTTGAAATATTATTAGAAGAGTTAAAAGAATAAGAACAATCTCTATAAAGTAAACGTTTTTCAGACTTTATTTGTCTTCCTTAAGTATATATCGGAAATTTAATTTTCCGTACATGCAATTACTATATCCTGTATTACTTTTCACGCTTGGCATGTAGTAGACACCGGCTTCGGCATCAGGCCGAGCGCGTAGCAGAGGCGGCACCACCGAAGGTGGGGTGGTGGAGCGGCTTGGCACTCTTTTCAGCCCTCGGTCCGCAGTACAACGCGGTCCGCAGCCTTTAACGGTCGCCTGTCCGTCCGTCGCGATTTTTCCGCCGTCGCTGTTTATTGCAAATTTTCGCGATCTTGAGCGCCGATCCGCTTGCCATGTATTCATTCTAGTCCGCAGCACTTCGATCAACCATACGCACATTTTTCCGAACATTAATTTGAAGTAACAAAGCGTAAGATAAGAAGTTATAATAGCTTCCGAGTGTTTATTTCGTTCCAATGTTATTTGAAATAAATAATTGACCGCGCATTTTTCAAAACACATTCGAGAAGTGATATTTTAAAAAAGTGACAGTGGGAATTTTTCTTATCGGAAACCATAAGTACGGTGAAGTGCTGATAAAAATTTACGAAATTTATTCCTTCATTATAATTTATCGCTTACATGTTTGCGAGAGACTTAATCTTGTCAAGTTGTATATGTAAATTCGCAGCAAAATACGACGATAATGTTTGATGTTGTTTTGACGTATGTTGCGATAGGAATTCGAACCACGTGATTCCAAGACAAATTTATCATTCTCTAGTATGTAAACAGATAAGGTAAGAAGAAATTGTATAGTAAATTAATAATATCAGAAATAATAACAAATGTTTTAATTATTTTTGAAAACGTTTTACTGTTAATTTTTAATTTAAGCCCTTAAAAACAAAGAATATTACATTTTAATATAGCAAATTTTTAAATATTATTTATTTATTATCTAGCAATTAAAAAATTGTAAAATAAAATATATTATAGAGTTCAGTACATTAATTATCAGATTTAAGTTTTGTTATTTATTACATTTTATTTGAGGCAACTATATTCATATTGTCTATTTTTAATTCTTGATATACATATATTCTATTAAAATAACAAACTTTACGTTATTATAGGATATCATTTATTATATCTAGCAAATACGTGATAGCTCACTCTAATCTGAAAGCTATCAAAACACTTTAAAACTTCTCGTTTCCTGTTTTCTATAGGCGTCCCCTAAAGATGCATACACTTAGCTTGTCGCGTCATAAATTTCCTAAAGCGAACAAAGGCGTATTCAGTCCTTCGTCAAATGCCTTTAATTATCTTACGCGCCGTTTTAAGCACTCGCCGGCGTTTCGTTTTACGTACGACGAAGTAAAGGCGGCTCGCTCGCGCGCGTAAACGATAGCATCGGCAGGAAGAGACGCCGGGATGTCACCTTCTTGTCCAGAGGGCAAGACATCCATGTTCCCGCTGGCCGCCCTTAATTGGCTCTAATTAATGACCGGCTGTCATCAGAGTTGTGACTCACGACGCGTGCAACTCGAGCAGAATTCTAGTATTATCGCCTCTTTACGCCGCGCTGCACGTTTACCGAGATCCTTGAGATACACGGACTATTTAACATTTGATACTGCAGCGGTTTCCGCGATGATTTTAGACGACGATAAGATCGTAAGAAGAGTTAATAATGTGAAGTTTAAATAAATTCGTATTTTTTTAAATATAAGGTGTGAAAATCGCCTTAGCTGATTAAATTAATACCAAATCAATGTACATGTTCCGTTAGAACATATTAAAAGCCGGTTTTATAACCAGAATTACTAACAAAAGTAGAGCAAACGAGTCAATCATCAAATTTTTTTATTAAAATCGGATTTTGTTTTTATCGTATCTTAAAAACGATTAAATATACAGATATTATTTGCAAGATGTTTAAACAATATTTAATTCAGTCCATAGAGAAATTTTAGATAATCATATAATTTTATCTATTTTTAGTTATAGAAGAATCAGAATTATTGTATTTACTTATATTTATAAATTTCTCTACGTTTAGAATATTTGCTTATTATTTCATAATATTTTACATTCTTTATTTTACTAACTTTTTAATTCCAAATTATATCCTGATAATTAAACTTTTTTTGATGAAAGATACATTTTAAAATTTCGATGTAATCTGTAAATTAAAGAGAAAATGAAAAATGTTGTTCTGACACCTGTAAACAGAAAATTTAGTTTTCTTTTTCATATACACTGCAGTAATATATTTCAAGTTATTACTTTTTATCCGATCTTGTTTATCTCTTTTCTTTTCTCCGTGCTTTTTATATTTTATCTCATTTTTCACAACATATTAAAAATGTATTCTCTTTTGTTTTGTTAAAATTTCTTATTTTTCTAATTAGATTTTGCAAAAATTATACAGTTAATCGCCCCATTTACACTTTTATTAAAACTTGTGATGAACCTTGTTAAACTTGTTAAAATTCCTAATATGTATTATATGTATAACAATTCAAATAAAATTATATTATATGAAAAGATAAAAAATATAATTATGATAAAGAACAAATTGCAATAAAGCTTTTTTAAAAAGAAGGACAAAGAGAGAATTGACAATAGAAAATGTAAGAATCGATATTCTTTTACTGCTAATACTAAGGAAATAATTTCTGAGAAGTCAAATTCACAACGCAAGCAAAGACCAAACTTTTGCGGTGGTGAAATCGTTTGTTTGGACGATTAAATTCGATGGAATGGGTTTCGAGTGGAACCGCACGAAATTTTACTCGCTTACGTTCTCGCGTTGAAAACTATTTGTCTTGTGATCAATTTCGCAAGAACGAAATCGACCGGTTTGTTTCCCTCCCCGGAGGGAGGAAAACTCCGGGCGCGCCGAATTAAATCGCAACTAAAGGGGGATGAATCATCCCCCTTCTCTCAGAGCATGGCGAATCGAGGCGATCGATATCAAAGGCATCTCCGTGCTGCCGCCGCCGCCGCCGCCGCCGTTACCTTTCCGCATACATTCTTGAATATTAAAACAATATCGATCCCGCGTACTGAGAACAGATGTAACGATCAATTATGCAGCTGACGTGAAACGACCGTTCGGCACGATCAGGTCGCGCTTTATGCTTTCGCTTTCAAACATGAAACGGCGCGACGCATCGCCGGTTTCTCACTCTGAAAATGAAAATTGGAATATATATATAAAATTTTTCAAGTTAATGAAATAAAATTTAAGCGGCGTGGACGAAAATCATATCTAATTCTTATCACATATAAGTACAGCGTCGTCGCTGTCTACTTTCATACCATATCTTCCGTACATTTCCGGTTGCGACAGTCATTTCATTGTATACCCTTCTGAAATTCCGAACAATAAGAGAGGTGCAGGTTGAGTTCGGAGTCGTACTTGCCTTAGCATTGTTCCATTCAAGATCGACGTGGGTACGATCTCCAAGATATTGCTAATAGAAACATTTATATTTAACAATTGCAAATATTTCGTGAATTTTTACTATTTTTAAGAAACATCTGATTTGAATGAATTTTGATGAATTGAAGTAATTTTATTGCAATTAAGAACTGAAAGGCAAATAATTTCTCCATGAATAAAACACGATCTTAACACGATCTTAACACGAGATTAAATTTTATTTACTATTAATATTTTTTATTCTAAATTCAACAGAAATTTTATCTGCGACAAAAGATTGAGACGTCATTTATTGTGATTGAGAAGAAAACGATTCTCATCGAAGATGAGAAATCAGGTGACACGAGGATGATCGACATTGGTGCGGTTGGTATCCTGACGCTCTTCCTGATCCTCGGCAATCTCGAGGCAGTCACAGTCGTGAACCATCATCCCGACGATGAATACATTCTGGAACACGAAGTCCTTCGCAAGGATGCGCTCGCTGAAGCGAAGAAATTGGAGATATATCCTGGTAAGGATCATTTCTTGTCAATAATATTATGAGCGTCCTAAAATTGTAGAAGAATAAAGTAGAATTTAATTCTATTACATTTTTCTTCAATATTATTATTAGATATTAATTAAAATTATATATTACAAAAATAATAGTCTCTTACTAAGAAATTCTCTTAAAAGCATTTAGCATATAAGAAGTTTCAAATAATAATTATTTTGTTGTAGTAAAATTATCCCAAAATAAAATGAAAAAAATTAATTGCTATTTATTTTGACTCAACTTTAATTTGATAAGAAGCTATCTATCTCCATTGTTTATAAAAAGAAACTATTAACGCTTCTCGATATTTTTATCGAAGAGTTGAAGGAAAAGGAATTTATTGAAGGATTTATTTCTAAAATTGGTTCCTAATGTTACGCTATATTTTGTGCATCTTAACAGCATTCTTGGTGTGACTTTTTTCCAATCTAGCCCAGTTGCTAAAAGCATCGCATTAACGCTCTTGTCTGACTCCTACGACCGGTCTATAAAGCTTCCTTACGGTACACAGAAATGTATTTATCTTACCGCCAAGAATAGCTGCTTTGATCCATCTAACCAGCGTCGCACGATTGACGTTTCGAAATTTTTGTTCTGCCAATCGCACCCTAGTCGGCATGGACAAGAGAGGTATGCGTGAATAACATTTGCGGAGAATAGAACATGTTCTCTTCTTACATTAATCATAACAATGCTTGTTACTTTATTTTAAACAAAATTTTAATAATTTAACTTTATATATAGCCTACATGCGTTTTCATATCTGTACCATGAAAAATTTATATTTTTAATATATTTACAATTTTAATAACAGATTTTATTCAGTATAATTTGCTTCTGAATTAATTTTACAAAATAAATTTTTATCTCTCTAAATACACTAAAGTCGATAAAATTAAAAATAAATTTAATGAGTTAGTAATTTAATAAATTACTAATTCAATCATACCTTTAAATTGCTATATTATGTAACGTTCAATAGTACAGAAAGTTACGTATGCCATGTTATACATTTATTCATGATCCCAATTATCACTATTCACTAGAAACTGAAATGTGATAATCAAAGAATTAAATGTGTCGTATTCCTTCCATTATTAAAGCATGAAAATGTAATTTTCTGGTTCATTGCTGTGGTTTTCCTTATCGGGTTCGCTTTTTCACGTTCTTTTTCGGCTCCTTGTCAGCACGAATAATTCTGTGTATTATACAAATGTTCTGTTGTATCGCACTGAGGCACCTGACGATGCTGTTTGCATCGCAATAGCGCGACCAGCCGAGCACGTGGCTCTCATTACAATAATTCAAATGACCGAGGAAGTCGATGATTACTTCTAATATTATTCGCGTGAATTAGGAATTGTCGGCCGTGCAGTCCCAATTTCTGTAATTCAATCGCTTAATCGCGGTCCGTGCGAGGTCCGCCGACGCACCTGTTGCTTATCACGTGTCAATTTAGAGAACGCTTTAGACCCTCGATTATTATTTAAGTGGCGAGGAAAGTTATTTAAGTGGCGATTAACCGCATAATGTCGTTAACGGCAATTAGAAATTCTCGGTCATTGTGTGCGCAGTTCTCATTCCTGTTTGATTCTCAATTAGCGATCTTCATTAGGTGTTATAAATACAAAGAGCACACACGGCGGTCGCTTATCGCGATCGTGAATTTAGCACGATCTAATGAGGCTTTCGATCCTCGCGAAGGCGAGGCTCATACAATGCGCACTCGCGATCGATGTCGATGCATCGCTATCGTCACAGGCGGACAACTCGCCACGTCCGCGACACGATTTCATAAAGGATTACGCAAGGAGCCTCGAGACGCTAATTAACGTGAATCATTGGGATGCGGATTCGACGCGATTGTCATGTATTTTAATCGCAGCCGCCGGCAACGAGGTTAATGAAATATAATTCTTAATTAATAAGCGGTCTCGTGCGCTCAGCTTCAGTCTTGTGCCTGAGAAATGCCGTGTCTCGTGTCATTTTGCCCGCTCAATGATGAAGATTGTAGACATTAACGACACGGTGGTTTCCTTTCGATTGGCAATTTTTTTTTTCCGCGTCACAAGGCTCTCCCCCGTTTAATTCCTGTTTTTCTCGATTATCTTTGCGCTAATCGCATATCTGTCGTTTTGCAGGACCCGTTCCGGGATGCAAGCCTTGCACCTACTCCGAGATGACTTACTGCAAGAACGATAGCGTTATCAACGATCATTGCTGCTGCGACGGCGGCTTCAACAGTACGTATTCGTACGGGTGATTAATAATTTATAAATACAGATAAAGTTAACACGCGCGGTGCCGTTCGTAGCTCCGCTTTGCGACAGGCTAACGGAGCGGCACGCGATTTATCTCGGCGACAACAACAGGCCGATCGAAATCGGCTTAACCTTCCCGACGACGGAAGTCGCGTTTTCCGCTCTCGTCCTTCGTTTATTCACGCAGCGAGAAGTCGTATGAAAAACCCCCACGGTCCCCGGCCGGCGAATTCGTGCGTGAACAATCGGCCGTGGCGAGCGACCGTTGTGCAACCGCCGCTTCACGGAAATTTAGAGCAGCGGCAATGATAGCGCGGATCGGCGCAATTTCGCGATTTGCACAATGCCAAGCGCGAGCCGCGCGACGTAATCGCAATTATTTTCAGTCGATGCACTACGTGCCGTTACAGCTCGAATCGCGTGTTAATACCTCGAATAACCGTGGGATCGGCGAAATGTTTACGTGCGTATTACAGAATTCCACTCGTTAGTCTCACAGTCAGAGGTACCCGCAGAGAATTTCGGAAGTCTATAGAATTGTTTGCGTAACACAAATCTGAGCAACGCGATGATGTAAGAGTATTAAAATGTCAGTAGATACTATAAATCTTTGCTATCAAATAATCATATTTTAAAAAAGGCGTATGGAAATTAATAGATTTGCAAATAAAAGATTTTAATCATCGTATCTTTTGTATTTTATTAAAGCAATTTTTTTTAATATTATTTCTCATTTGACTGATTTAATAAAGTTCCATTATTAACAAAACTTGTTGCGTTTATCACGTCTAAAAGACTTCAAATTTGAATTGTCATAAACATTTTAAATCGCGATTTATTTTAAGTTAATTTAACGACCGTCGTTTCAAGCTGAATATTGGTTTATCGGTATAATTTCTTTATATATCGCGACGAGTTTGATTCCCTTCTGTCAAACGGAAGGGCAGTCACCTGTTCAGGAAATCATTGCTCGTCGTAATGAATTATCCTTGTCTTTCACGCGCGTGTGTAAGATCCAACGAGTGATTCACTCGCGCGAGTCATCGAGCGAGTCGCTTGAGCATTCCGAACTCGCTTCCCGAACTCCTCGTAGGACTATCGTCCATCGACCTGCACCTTTGCTCAAATTTCTAATTAGCATACTAACGCTCCATTCATGCAACGATGAATTTATTTCAACGCGAATATTAAATAATATAATATTACACATTTGCAAATTTCTGCACTTTTTCTTGTATACTTAATTCTTAAAAGCAATAAATATTAATATATCTCATATTAAGTTACAAATATATCTCGTTGGCGAAATCAAAATGATTAATTCTACAGTAATACCAAAAATGGGATTATTACAATTTTTGATTTTTTAAAAAGAATTGATTATGTTTTTAAATATATGTATTTTGAAGATACACAAAAAACTCTATTTTCTTTAAATGACTTTACTTTTTTATGCGCAAAATTTTCCAAAAGCTTTCACGAGGTTTATTATTAGCGAAGTATATAGAGATACTATTGTAAATTAAAGATACTACGAGGAAATTATTTATGAACTATTTCGTTTTTCAAAACGTTGAATTT
Source organism: Tetramorium simillimum (assembly GCA_011636635.1). NCBI lineage: Eukaryota > Metazoa > Arthropoda > Insecta > Hymenoptera > Formicidae > Tetramorium > Tetramorium simillimum. The sequence continues at coordinate 7,937 of VBVQ01002515.1, read as the reverse complement.
GTTATCGTTGCGTCCTGAATGCGCGTGAAGCCTCTCTAGGTGGTGCACGAAGTTGCATTGTTGCACGCAGCAGCTACGCACGTGGAATACCTAAAACTCGAATCGCCTCCCGATCGCGCCTCTGTGAATCACTCGTGCGTTTTGCGCTCGTTCCTAATCGCTCGCGATCGATTAAGCACCGGCTGGGTCGAAACGTTGCTCAAGACCGACCTTGATTTATGTTCCTTACACCTGTGCACGTTTTGAAAAATTAGGATCGCAGATACTCGAGCCACTCGTATTATTCCTACCGGAACTGATAACAGGCAGGAAGTCTCCGATATCTTCGTACACGAATTAATCGCCGACCTACGAAACCGGTTAATTATCGCGACGCCTACATTCGACGTTCCGTACGATGATTTGCGTACAAGTGCCCCTCCCGAGATACGCATATAATTATGTTTGTTATGCTTTAACAACGAAATACCTCCGTGACGTCTAGTAATTTCCTACTGCAATTGCACTACTTAAGAACTATTAATCAATTATTTACAATAACTCCGAGTATTAACTCGGTCAAAGAATGGCAGATGATCGTTTAGATATACCGTTACTATGTAATTAATAAAAAACTGGCAAAGATATCAAAAGTTTTGAGCGGTACAGGTAATACACATATAATTATATAAATGAAAAAATAACAGACGAATATCTCATAGTGAACAATAAAAATTGAATATGTTATTGTAGCTGGCAATTGTCGAAATGTCGAAAATTAAGAGAATGCATTATTAAAAGAAAACTGCCTGTCACATGAAAATGTAATTTATTTGTCTGTTGTTTCAGAAGTGTTTCCCTTCGTCGAGCACACTTGTCGCGTGGGACCTGAGGAATGCAGAGTGCACGCTGGAGACTGCGCGGAATACACGCGACTGCGGGAATGCTGTTGCCATTCGTACTTGGCCTCCACTTGTAAGCGCTAAAACTTTTCTAAACAAATCATACGCAAAGAATATTTTATTCCTTTCCTTGTCGTAAGTTATACAATTATGAAGTTATACGGTAACATAGTTATGTGCATTTATCTTGTAGCGATTATATTGTGGAATATATGAGTTTAAGAGATGCGACATAATGTACATTTTATTAATGTGGGCACATGCAAATTCGTTAAAACTTTATCTTTAGACGACCATGAGGATGATTGGAAAAAATTGGAAGGATAGAAAGGACTGTTATAATCTATGGAATAATCTATGTAATGATAGAAGAATTATTTTTTAGCTTTATTATAATTTCGTGATATGATATCAACGTCGTTTATAATCCCGATGGTGTCGATACGAAATACGAATGCAAAAATATACTTCGGAATCATTTGATCCGCGAACTAAGCTCGAATTACAAACCTTTTATCATGCAGTGTCGACTTTTGAATTGAATCTGGCAGCGATCGTATTCTGAACAAGAAACTTTGGCTATATTTTGTAAGATTGATTGTATAATTATTTTTATCATAAATTATATATCAAAGAACATTTTTATTAATCGCAAAATCCTTCTATTTTATAATCTTGTTAAGTAAATGATTTTTTTGTATCATCGCAAACAACGAAAGCTATTTAGTTCTGTATGATTATCATCATTTAAAAATATTATTATTTAATTATATTATTATAATTATAATATCAAATTAATAAGAATTCTTTTGCAGGGAAATACAAGGCGACCGGTGTAGGATCGCGAGCCAGTATGAATTTCACGAAGTTCCTGATGATCCTAACGATTTTCAGGTTACATCTGCTGTTGACCTGAAACTCACCAAAAATTCTTCATATATTACTAATTATTTTAATAAATTGTTTTTTATATCGATTGAAGAAAACTGGTAATTGTTCGCAATTTGATAAGGATAATTATGATTCTAAATTTGAATTAAGAAAGTGAATACGTACATAGAATTCTATCATCTTCAATAAGGCGAACAGAATTAGAAAGCAAAAATCGTGACATCATTATTTTTTTAATGTAATTTTCTAAGACATATTATTTATAGAATAGATACTGAATGTGATAATAAATTATGTATAAATGACGTTTGTATTAAATATATTTTACACAAATCTTCAGAGTTTTAATTGTAAACTAAAATAAATTATTATTGAGCTGATAGATTTCTGTAAACAGAAAATTATCAATCCAAACATACAAAAGCTACAAAAATAGATACTTAAAATAGATGTATCTCTCACGAAATACATTGCGTAATATACTTGTTGCTGAGTAAGAGAGATTTAATGCAATGTTGAACGTTTCGTGATAATATAATATGTGAGACAAGATCGTTAGTGGCACGCGATCTATTGTCTGAAGTTTAATTGCTATTACGACAACATTTATTACGCGACAAGTAGGAGATATATTTATACTTTAAACTCCATTGGATATCATTTTTATAAAGAATTTTGGATGTTAACGATTAAGTACTAGATACTAATTTCGAATCTTGAACATCGAATAATAGAGATCTCTCGAGTTAATATATTTATGTATTAACTTCTGATAAATATAATACACATTTGTGTTTGAAAATTATTTGAGAGAAGAGACACGCGCATTTAATAGCATGAAATTATAAAACAATTGTATATCTTATAAAATTGTAGAAAATATGTAATATCAGCGGTTCTTTCGTGTGGGAAATTTTTTTTATTCTTATCAAGATTTAATTATTTGAAATATGTTATGAGCTTTTTGTTATGTTAAGTTTGCTAATTTTAATTATTTTAAGTTTGTTATATGCGTAAATGTAAACATGATCGTATACTCTATTAAGCTCGTGCTCAATCTACTGTGTTCAGTTATTATCCTGAAATTTTTTCTCTTCATAAAGTTTTAAGAATGATTAAATATGATAATTTTACGCAAAATAATTCTTTTGACTTTCTAGTTAATTCGCCTCCTTTCAACCTACATTTCTCAATTTAACACGTATGTTTCAATATACTAGTTTAAAATTAACATAAATTGTGTTGGACAATAAATTTAAAATTTTCTGTCGCAATGGTAAACGTGACAATTAAATTCACAGCAAAATTTAAACAATTTAAAAATAAACTATGCATTAACCAAAGAAAAAAATAAGTCAGTATTTTAAAAATTATCATTCCTCATAAAAATTAATTAAAATTCTTAATAGTTAATTAATCTTTTCTTAGAGAATATATTATAGTAAAATTGTATATTACATTATATAAAATTTTACAGTATTTAGTACTATAATCATAGTAAAATAATTAAAAATTTTGTTATAAAATAAAGAAATATATAATTATGAAAAATAGACATATTTATTTATATCTATATTTTAATTATTATAAAGCAGAATATTTGATGACAAGAGAATTACTTTTTTCTTGTTTTAAAAAATTGTTCCTCCTGTCTTCCTTTGTGTTCTGTGATGATCGATACATTTATTCATGAAGATAGCTGTTATTCTTCGACGCTAGCTTCTATATCATTATTTTTCTTTTTTTTTCTTTTTTTCGACTGACCGGCACATGGGAAGAGAGAGAGAGAGATGATCGTCAACCAGTTACGAATAACGGGTACGTCGACCGCGTTCTACGAGGAAGGCGAGGCCCAGCTAAAAGTTACGTGGGTTTCTGAAAGAAAGAACGAAGAGTAGGAACCGATCTCATTTGTCTGAAAAATCTCAGCCGTGTTGAGAGCAACGAGTGCGCGCGGAAATTTTAATCTCGTTCGGGATTTTATGAAGAAAATGTCGCTATCAATCTTTCTCGGTGTCTTGTTGTATTGTTGTGCATTTGGTGTATCGGGTGAGTTAATTTAATCAATTGCATTATTTAACTGCACATCAAAGTGAACAAATATTTTCTCTTATACATCATAAAGAGGAAGTTTGTGTGTGTAGTAACTTTTTGTCTCGGAATGACTTTTATGTTGAAATAATTTACAAATTGTTGAAAATATTTAATGTATGGGTTTGGAAAATGTCATAATATTATTCAAGGTAATTTCCTGTCTCATTTTCACGTGCACAAAAATACAAGCCAAAGACTTAACAATTTTTGTTTAGCAAAAATGACGAAAATACTTTCAAATTATAAAATGTATAAAAATGTGCCAAAAAAATTATATAGTAACAATAGTATAATAAAAATAAGATATGCTAATAAAATAATAATGAAAACAATATTAAAGATGAAAACAATGTTAAAAATAAAGACAAAAATAAGAGAACTTCAAAAGATTAACGTATTAAATATTTTCAATATTTTATATATGTATAATATTTTTGTGTAAAAAATTTATAAATCTATAAAAATAAAGTATCAAAATAAAAAATTATGCCATTAATTATATTATTCATAATAGTATAAAAAATAGTATAAGAAGATCTTTAGTTTCAACCATATATTACGTTATTTATTTTAACGATAAGTAAAAATTCTTTCTGAGAATTTTTAATATCGCTTAACGGAGCGTCCCTTTACGAGCGTCTTTCAGACGAACACGAGAAACTGGCAGGCGATCAACCAATAGGGGCAACAAATATGATGAACGCACCATTAACACCGTTGCCGGAGAACAATATGCGGCAATTCCAAGGAAATTATCCTTTTCCTTCACCCGGATATAGACCACAAAAGTAAGATTATTTATAAATTTTTTTATATTCACTACTATAGAATCAACAGATATTGCAACGTGTTTAACTAACGATATATATTAAAAATATTAATAATGCTTATTGTTGAAAATGTTTTATCGTTGAAAAATTAATTTTGAACTATTTCAATAAAAACGATTATGTTTCAGTGCGATAAAAAAAGACATATATGTAGAAGAAAATAAGAAAATAATTATTAAGAAAATAACTGCATGAAAATATAATTTCATGTTTTAATAATTTTTTACTTTTATTACAGGTGTCCTTTATGCGACAGCTCAATTTATCCTTATTGCGGCGAGAAACTATTACACGATGCTTGCTGCTGTACCGATTCTCATCATGATTTACCTTATCAATGTAGATTAGCGGACTGTCGATTCTTGCACGCCAACAGCTGCAGAGAACATCGATTGATCGCCAATTGTTGTTGCAGCGATGATTATCGCGCTCTTCTGAAAAGCCTCGAGCAGCAATAAATCCGTCGTATGTTGTATACATTTATCATTTGTGACAAAAATTATCAAAGAAAGAATCAATTTTAATGGCGAATAAGATGTATAATGTAATTCATGCGTGACGCCATTAAAATTAATAAATTAACTATTAATAAAAATTTAAAAATTACTGAAAAATATTTATATATTAATGAAAATAAACAGAGAGGACTACAAAGCGATTACAATAATGAAAAATTGTTTTATACATATATATCTGTGTACACTTTATGCGATATTCATTTATACGCGATCTCATTTTTACACAATCAAGAAATTAATTTTTCTGTGGTGTTCATATCAACTCATTCAGTATTTCGTGAATCCTTGGAATCCTTTCACGTGATACAAAGGACGAAACTAAAAATCAAGAAACAATGTGGACCGTATTTTCAAAGACGAAAGCACTTACAAACTTATTAAACAGTTATCCGTACAAAATCACAATTGAACCATGTAAAGCGATGTAAAGATGCATGCGGAGTTGCGAACAAAGCAGTAATACTGAAACTCGGACGAGATTGCGGATCTATTAGTACCGACATTGAGCGCATTATCGGGAGTTGCGCAATATCTTCAGTGATTAAACTTTGATTGCGATTAGCGAAACAATCGTAAACAGATGACAGTAGCTCATGTGCTTGGATTTCAGCGGGGTTAAACGGACGATAAACTCACATCGAACATCTACTTGATATTATATTATATTGCGAGAAATATGAAACCGGTTGGGATTGCTTTTTATAAAACTTATTCTTTTCCCCTCAACATAAATCAAATTATCTTCTCTGAATTGATTATCGTAGAAGATTAAATACACATATAACTATATTTTAGAATTTTGAAGTTCTTAACTGCTGATAAGCTTCGAGCAAGAATAATAGATAATAGTTAATTATTAAAACACAAAGATTATATTCCTTGTTTCGCATAAATACTTGTAAGTTTATTCGATTATATCTTAACGATTACCTGTTCTTCGTCTGTTATCCACCTGTTCATACAAACGTAATGTAAAGTAAAAAAACGTTCCTATCGTGAATTTGCCTCTACGTGCTTCCAAAAATGTAAGAAAAAAGAAAAACATATGCAAGCAAATGTAAGAGCAGAGAGAGGGCAGAGAGGGTAGAGAGAGATCACCAAATAACGTCTGACAGCTATTTGCATGAAAATTATTTTTCGGAAAAAATCTCGAACTAACCCAGCAAATACAATGTTACACGTAATGTACATGTTAATTGTAATATCCTACTCAACAATGTAACTGTTGTATAACGTACGTGTTAAATATTACGTGCAATTGTTGTTACATGTGTTTGCTGGGAACATTTTGGACTATGATCTTACATACGAATATATGTAATTGACATGTCGTGATATGTATTTGCGTGGACAAAGATTTCGCATGTGCCAATCGAGAATTTTCGTTAGGCGCGGAAAAACCTTGTAAATATGAGTATTGGATTTTCTCTCAGCACTGATTTCTTTTTACTCGCAGAATGTGTGGTTATGCACGAAAGAAATACCTGAGAATTACAAACAGAAAACTGATCATTATAGATGTCATGTATTGTATGATAAGACGACGATCTTTTCGAGATGTTTTAGATTGGAAATTCGGAGAAGTGCTAATTTTCGTATCTTTTTCTTTTTTTAAGATAAATTGTTATAAATTGTATAGTATGTATTGTATAGATTTGTTAATTCATTGAATACCGTGTTGCTGATCGTTTTACCGTGACGCTATGAAATTAAAAAAAGTGCACAAAACTCATAAGAAAATAACATTTGCAATTTTATAAATATAACTAATATTAAAACAATAATTTAAATAAATGTAATATATATATGGTATTATTCAGTTATAAAGTATTTTATCGAAATATGAATCTGATAATGGAAATTTTTCAGCCGACATCACCGGACAAGATTAAATCCGACGTTCAACACGTTAAGTTTAAACCAATATTAGCACTTCTATCTATTTCTAACTGGCAGTAATTATCTAGCGATAACAATAGATTGTTCTCTCTTGTTTGATGTGTGTTTAAATATTTAATATTAATCACTTGTACAAAAATGCGGAGATTACTCCATGGAAGAAATATGCGAAATGTCAGACATTAGTTGAAAATAAAATAAAACTATTAAATAACGACGAGATTTGACAGAATCTCTGATACGCATTAAATTCTGTATCTAATTATTTTTTACTTTATTTTTGTGCGATTTGATATGGCCCAGAAAATAAATTAATGATTTAATGTAACATTTAACGAAACATTCGAACGAGCTTGATACGCGAGCGTGCGAATTCACATGGCATTTCAATTAATAAACGAGTGTAATAGATTTGTTTATCTTTATTCTGACAATCTTGCTTACGCTTTATCCATGTTTACGATGTTATGTAATATGTAGAAGAAACATATTCATTATTGCAAAGATAGATTATTAGAAGCCGTCGCTTTGTACGGTGAATAATTTCACGATACTAAGTTATACAGTTATATAAATAGTAATCCTGATATGGTATGATATGATATGACATAATCTCGTATTATATTAGAATGTAATATTTATATTCATGTTTATCATGTATATAAATAACGATCACACAGATCGATACAGAATATTATATGTATGCAAATCTTATATGATATTGATTTTTTTATCAATACAAAACATTATTATCATTTATAACATCTATGTAATACTCATATTTAGGAAGTCATAGCAATATGAGATCATTTTATATTTTATAC
>VBVQ01002514.1:0-24429 GCA_011636635.1 Tetramorium simillimum | reverse complement strand
CCCACCCTCCCTTTCCCTCGCGGCATTCCCCTGTCGACGATGCGAAACGTGCGCGGAAAAATACACTCGCGCGCGCGTATCTGAAAAATGCTTTGACATGCGCCTCGGTGGGTACATTCTTCGTCCCCGGCGGAGGACAAGTTGCAGACATGCTTAAGCGGGCGCACATTGTCCTGTTCCAGCAGCCGGCACCCGAAACTATTTCCCACATTATGCTCGCGGTAGTCACGGAAGGATGACTAAGGAAGCGCAAGGCAAGCCGAGTAAGAAAGCGGACGGGCGCGGAAGACGGGGGTGCGGGGAGTTGCCGCGAGCAAACAGACTTCCTTCCAAAATTCAACTGTAATTCAGTTGCTCATTGTACGCGGCTGTAAGGGGAATTTCGGACCTTCTCGGAATGAAACCGCGGCGAGAAGCGGAATATCTTTCCCTTCTTTTTCCCTTTTCGTCTCGATCACGCGAGTGCGCGTGCAAATTGGAACGCCTCCGACTGTGCACCTCCGCGCGCGTACTAATTCACGCACGCGGTAACGAGAAAGCAAAAGATAGGCAAAAGGAGAGAGAGAGAGAGAGAGAGAGAGTGTGTGTGTGTGTGTGTGTGTGTGTCGACAACAATAGAACACGTTTAAGACGAAAAAGGAGCGATTATGGCAGCGTGAGACATACTTCCTCGTTCTGGGGCACTTTGTAACTGGAATGGATGCGGGCGGGCCGGGAACACGACGTCGCTTAAAGTTGAAACAAAGTTCCCCCGCGGTGGAAGGAACTGACTCCGGAACGTACGGGGTGACCCATAATTCCCAGACATTGTTCCAGCTATCTTGCAACAGCAGGGTATGCCGACTCTTTATACCGTTCCCCGTCACGTGGCGTTAACGATACGCAATGCAGACGTACGAGAAATGTCATATCTACCTATCGCGCTATTTCCCGTAGAGAACTAAGTATTCAAAAGACCACTATTCGTAAAATTGGATACGATGCTGGAAACAAGGGCGTATAAAAGTTTACGAATCGTAATTTTACATCCAAGTCAAGCAGGGTTGTGAAAGGCCATTGCAGAAAACTCCCGCATGCGGCGAAGGCAAAAACCGTATTCGGGATGCCGATAACTGCAGTTTTCCTGCGCGAAATCATTGAATACCCTGCGACGAGTGCATGCCGCATACCGAATGAAACGAGCATGCACTGAAATTTTATATCTGGCGCGTCGCGCCGCGCCGCAGTAAGAAAGGGTTCGGGACGAGGTAGGAAATTGCAGGAAGCGTGTAACTCGGCTAACTTTTCAGGATTTTCCATGGAGTTTGACCGTCGAAATAAAATGGAACGGCAATCGCACCGATAGGAACAATAAATTCTATTTTCAACTTTTGTTTAAACAAAACGCTTAATTCAACGGAAATTACAACAATATATTATGTTTATGTATCTTACTTTTTTGATATCGCTTCAAATTTTTTTCGAGGCATAGATTATCTTTTTTAAAGGGAATTAAAATGTTTATAAGTAGTATCCCCCGTATTATTTTATTTTTAAAATAAATATGTAAAGTGCAGATGGAAATTCTATAATAAAATTTTTCCTAGCATTTTTTTACGTCAATTAAAAATTATTTTTCTGCAATCTCAAAGAAAGCAAAGAATCCAAAAAATTTAATTAAAAATTAAACTGTTATATTAAATTTTTATATTTGAAACACATTCTCTACACTGGAAAAACTGTTTTGTTCTATGAACCAAAAGTTAAAACATACCCAACAAAATTGTTTAATTGCTGTAAACAAATATGTTATTTGCTTATATTTTGTTAAATGATTTTGGTTTAGAGAACAAGACAGTTTTGTTCCCTAAACAATTCTGTTTTATTCTCTAAACCAAAATGATTTAACAAAATATAAGCAAATAACATATTTGTTTATAATAACTAAACCATTTTGTTGGATATATTTTAACCAAACTTTTGGTTCATGGAACAAAACTTTGTATCATTCATTACCTGATGTGTACTAATATTCATTTTGCTATCGTATCTGTAACATCAAGTAACAGAACTCCGACTCTGAGATTTAGCGCGCTTTGAAGAGAAGGTGAATACCAGTTCTCCAGGGATGTTTCGCGGCGCGTAATAATGTTAGGGTTCGTTCGTCGTTCGTCAGGTGAGAATCGAGTAGGGTGCGCAACAAGCCGTCGCGAGAACGAGTAACGAGATACGTGCAATAACAGCAAACTGCGGGGCACGCAACGCGTTTTCTACCGCCGCTCGTTCCGAATGCAGATTACCGGAAAGTGTCGCCGCGCCTTTATTTCCGGCGGACCTCCACCGGACAATTTGGTGCCAAGACCCACACTGATATCGCACACGCGGCGCCAGAAAAATAAGCAATTTCATCTTTTTATATAAACAATTTTATTTTTTTACATAGGATGTTTTACTTTAAAACGGTATTGTTATGATCAAATGTATTTTGATTATAAATTTTGCTTCGAAATATCTGTTTAAATCAAACTACTATTTTAAAAACAAACTTATGGAAATCTGGTGTTCTTCCTATTATTTCTAGTCGGTGTTCCTTTTTTCTTCGTAAATATAATTTATTTTTTATTAATTGTTATACAATTTATTTTACGTAAATTGCTTATACAATGAAATTGCTTAAACATTTAAGAATATAAAATATTGTGATGTGACTTACCGATGCGCTGTATCGGGAGAGCTGTAGATACGTTGTATTTATCTCTGAAACACAAACATAAAATTCAAATTAGTAACGTACAAAATTAATATTAAAAAAATAATAACTACATTATTAATTTCAGCTTCGGTAATGTCGCGCAAAATGTCGCGAGATTGTCATATTTCGATGATTAATTGACACATGATCATAACAAACCGTTTTTGCAAGTGTAGTGTATACATGTGCAATGAAAATATCTGAGAGAAGGAAAAGGCATTGAGCAGCACAATCGTCAAAATATGTCGATCTCGCGACATTTTGCGTGGCACTACCGAAGCTGAAATTAATTAAAATCTTGTTTGGCCATTTCCAAAGGCATTTGGTTCATTATGGTGACTTTGATTTGCGACACAACATAATACAATGTTTTAGATACATTATATTACGATCGAAATATTAATAATTCATGATTAATGTATTACACCACTTTCCATTTCTTGCTTTTATTTATTCGTTTTTAGATATTGTTCCATGCCGTCAGTTTGAAAACCTTAACGAAGGAATTATATTTAAGTTGAAAAACATGCGCGATAAGCTCGATGTTGGAAATATTAAAATGTGATTAAAAGAAATGCCTGTTTGTGATAATTGTTCGTAAATATCATGATAAAATAATTTCTCGTTGTCCATTACGCGTAGATTCTAATTTCTGACAAATAAGTCACATGAAATACTTGCTTTATTAAATATAGCTGTTGTCTTATTCATGAACGTTACATCAAATCGCGAATTATGATAATCGTAATAATTGTGTTTTAGTATTTTGTCTGTTCTACGTCTTATAAAATGTTAAGATACACGGAGCGGCGCGTGCCTCGAGTTGGAGATTACGATTATCGAAGGTACGTTAGGACAGTGACCTCATGTACATATAATAACGACCTGCTGCGAAAACAAGGGTCGGGGCCGTGCGCCAGTTGATTGTTGTGTCATTGTCACGAAATATTTAATATTTTATAATACATTTTAAATTTTCACCGATTTAAATGTAATTTAATTACTATTTTTAGATTGAGAGCGTAATAAATCGCAGGATTACCGAATCGAGTGAAAAAGAGAAAGAAAGTTTAGAAACTTATTTAGAATATTTTTATAAAATATTTCGTCTATATAATTTTCTATGTTTTTACATTTCAAATAATATTAGTTATTATATTATAATTGACAAATATATCACGGTTTTCTGTTAGAAAATTACTCGCGATCCAGCAATTCATGTATTATAGATACGTTTAAAACACGTTTAAATTAAAAATCAACGCATAATACGTGAGAGACTTTCGAGATACAACCGTTAAGAAAATAATATCGCCCGTAAATACCGGAACGGTAATTTATAATCTCTCTCCTCTATTATTTCGACTACGAATAATTGCTTTCGCAAATAGCCTTCACCCCGACGTGCTTATGAATCGTTAATTGTAATCACAAATTTTGAATTGCCAATCGCTTACAAATTATTACAAAGTACGATTGTATTTCGAGAGATAATAGCGCAGTATGACTCGCGTCAGTGTGCGCTTACTTGAGTGACGGGGCAACAATAGACTGATCCGTTTGTTTGGCAGCGTACGGCAGACCGTTGTCAACACAAGGCTGTATTATCATTCGCGTTATGATGCTCTGACCTTCGATAGACGTCGGCAGGTGCACGGATCGCTTCGCATTATCTTTCGAGACGCGCTCGCGACAAGCCGCTAGACACACTCGTCTAGACAAGACGCTACGATTAATTTGCTATTGTCGCGATTATCGAATGAAGTGACCAATTAAAATCCGTGATTATTGACTCGCAGGAGCTATTTAACGGAGCAAGTATTTCATAGGATTTATTTATTAGAAATTGAAATAAGGGCGATGAAGAATGAGAATAATAAATTGTTTTTCGCGATGTTTACGGACGGCAATCATTTCTGAAATGAGAGCTGAATGTAATGTATCCGGATATCGCGGTTTGTTTTATTTGTAATTTATTTATTAGTGGTTTTGTATTTTGTGAGAACGCAGGATAATATACATCATCAGATCGAACAAGTAATGAAAAGCCGTGTAATATCATATAATGTCGATCATGCATAAGTAATATTTCCAGCGGAAATATAATGTATAATCTAAAATATTGTAATGCGAATCGAAGCTAGTGTAAATTGATCATATGTGGCGAGCATGTTCAATGCGTTCGATATTACGGGTGGATATTTCACTGATAATTATACAAGAGGTCGAATTTTAATTGGTTTTAATTTCAGAAGTGTCGTGTGTGCAGTGTCACGCAATCGTCGTATTTTGATAATTAATTCACGCACGATCGTAATTAATCGCGATTTCGCGAGTGCAGTCCTGTGTATTAAGAGATCCGCGAAAGAAACGGAGAAAGAAACCTGGAAGGCATCGAGTAACAACAGGGGAGAACAGCTATGAGTGAGTAATTTATCATTTATATGTATAGTTTTTTTATCTGTGCAATTAATCGTCTATTCCCGCTTATTTCAATATAATTCAAAATAAAAAAAATCTTTTATGATAAACTGTTTTTTATACAAATTATAATTATGTCTTTGAAAAATTTAAAGACTGCATCGCACACATGCTATTTTTTCTCTATATTAATTATTTTGCGTTGTTGTAATCTGGATTATGCGTTTGTATTTTACGGATCAATATACGATATAGTTTACAACCCCACTGTTCCGCATCGTTCAGCGAGTGTCAAATCGTCTTTTATTTTAATCAGAGATAATGGATCTGCGAATATTGGATCCTGATACAACATCTCATAGATCAATTGCCTTGAAATGGATGGGCTACGATAAATTAATGTTTAACCCTGGAACATGTATGTAATCGTCTATCGATCACATTGCGCATACAAGAATGCACAAATACAAAATAGAGCTTATTGTTATCTATGCTTTATTAATCGGTTCATAACCAGTGGCACATTTTGGTATCGTAGAACAGTAGTAGAAGCAATAGAATAGTTATTACCAATACATAAATTACTTGAAAAATTGTAAAAATTAGATAAATATATACATATACTTTATAGAAAATTTAACCTCGTTAGATATTATAATGATAATTTTTGCAAAAAAGACATTATTTTCAGATTTAATAAAGTGACATTATTATTCCTTGTTACAAGCTATTCTATATACACATTCTATACGCAACAATTTTCAGATAACAATTTTAAAAACATCGTGAATAAAAATATTAATTTTATTATCAAGTTTATTATGATTTATTAAATTTCTTAGTTTAGTACTAAGAAAAATAAGGAAAGAAGAAAAAAATTTAATAAAACTACATGAAAATAAAATGCTGAATATTTTTGGAATAGAAAGCTTTCATTTAATTTTATTTTCTTCATAATATTCATATCTCAGGCGCACAATGAAGAACGGAAAGAGATATTTCTTTATTATCAATATTTATATGCAATACAGAACGGAAAGAGACATTTCTTTATTATCAATATTTATATGTAATACAGAAATAAATTGGTATATTTATAGATCAGGGGAAAAATTTATTAAAATAGTTATATAATTGTATTATTTTACTTTCTCTTTTTTCTTTTATCCCAAATATTTTAATAAAATTTGTGGTCTATGTTTGGTCTTCTTACATTTTCTTTTTTAAAGTTTAATATTATATAAATCGGCGCAAGAGAAAATTGTATATGTTATACTCATTGTCAGAGATTTTTAATATATACATATCAAAGCATAAATATCAAAAGGATAATATTTCAGTTATATTTTATTTTAAAATAATTTGCTAATGATTATTATTTATAGTATTTATTCTTTTAATGTGCCAATTTTATTTTAAATGTTTCTCGTCCATTCGTATTTATTAATGGTTCATTCCTATTATTTGAAACAAACGAAATGTGCTCGATGTTTTTAAATTAAAGGAAACATAAACATATAAATAAATTTCAAGTCATATTCTAAAAATATTCGGTATTCCACTAATAAAAACATAAATATGAATATTTAAAAATCGTGAACTTTTAGCGCTCGGCAACAACGCTAAACGCCGCGAATTGAAAAATCTGAGGTAAAGTCGAGTTAGAATCGGAATCGTGTATAGTTAACCTATCCCTGCGGCATACTGTGTTCGACTATATTGTTACAAAAGTGCTATATTGATACAAAAAGCGATTTTTCCGCGAATAGCTCTCCTTTCACCGAACATTATAATTTTCTGTTCCAGATGTTTGTTTACAAAATGTGCGAAATCACGTTGTTACAAATTGAAATGAAATTTATATTATTCATTTACCGAAAAAGAGAGAAAATGAGGAAGAGGGAGAAATAATACACGCGCTTGCGATAAAACATTTCCAAAAGCGTAGATTTGCAACTTTATAGATAAAGTTAACGAACAATGCCGCGGAATGCGAAACACGTGCCGGCACCGAGGGCGAGATTAAAATTGCAAGTAACCGGGAATTTCAATCAAAAATTTATCCGCCTTACTACCGGCACATTGCGGTAAACGATACCGCGCTATTACGCGACTGACTCCGACCGGTGCAAGGAACCGATAAAACGACTATTAATAATCTCATCCGCCCTCTCAATAAGATCTCGCGATTTCTCATGCCGACGATCAAAGGAGAGAAGAACCCATCCCATACTTGGCCATAAGCAAAAATATCGATGCGCCCCGCGGGAATGTCGATATTTTTGCTTATGGCAAGTAAGGGATAAGTATCACGAGCGTATGCTCAAGACAGTTGGGAATATAAGCGGTTGCGAAACTGAACGCTCAAGAATATACACGTGCAAAAATCTGAAGTTAGTTTAATGTGCGGTGCTTACAAAATTTAAGAGAAGATTGAAAATTCCGTGGGTTCGCGAAGTGGATTTAACTTTACTTTAAGATCTGTAACAACTCAAAATGTCAGCCAACGCAAAATATGTACGCCAAAAATATCTGCGTCCATAGCTTTTATGTTCAAGAGGCACGCACGGGAAATATTAGTTAACGACGAAAAGACAACTTCATAGCCGCCAAGTTTTCGCGTGACATTTAAGTTACCACGTTGATCAACGTCCCTGTAACTACGGCCGGCGCAAGTTACGATGAAGGAGGGTGTCAGGGATCGTTAGGGAAATTACCTAATTCGTTGTGAGCATCCCCAAAGGTACACGAAGCTCGATGTACTCGGATTCGCTGCATGACGCGAGAGTCAATAAATCCGCACAGTTTAAAACGAACACTAAGATGTCGCGAAGACTAATATGAATTTTAAGACCGATTTAATACATAACATTCATATTATATTTTACCTAACACCTTTCATAAACCTTTTATTTCGTAATTTTCATCTCGTGTAATTTATTTTGAGAATTAATGGGAAACTTGTTAAAACTTATCAGATTCTTTCTCTGTTAAATGAAAATCAGGTCTTTATTGTCCAACGAAACAGAAAAGGGGGTTTCAAATAAACTTTGACACAATTGTATCCTTGACATTTCGCTTATTGGAACGTTCTGATCGAAAATATCAAATATCCAAGCGATCCACGCGAATCTAATGACGCAGATGCACGTGATGACAAAGCGAATCTATACGTCTGACGCTAAACGGCTTTACTTCCTTTGCGCGGAGCAAGTTTGTAACATCTGAAAGGAAAAGCGCGGCGAAAGTGAGCCGATTACGATTGGACTTTACGCGACTTTTGCGATTGCGACCGGGAGCGATCGATTCGTACGAGACGGAGCTATAAATATAGCCGAAATCAGATTGAATCCCATTTCGGGGTCGTATCATATTGGCCGCCTTCCAATAGCAGTAACGCACATAGGATTCAGCCCGACGGGGTAAATCCAATCCATTTGGCGTGACCCAGAATTCTCTGCTCACATCCATCCGCGTATTCATACATTGTTTCTTTTGCATGTGTAAGCATGGTGTACGCAAGCAAAACAAATTACTGACCCGAGTGCGAATTAACAATTTACGTTGGAGATGTGTCTAGGCTCATAGGATAAAATTTATTAATCGCATGAGATATTTTTTCATATATTGTAAAAAATATTCAAATTAATTTTCATTGAAGCGCTATATTTAATAATTTTTTTTAATATCATGAAAATACGATTCTTTGAATCATGTTCAAATTAAATTAATTAATTAAAATTTTTAATTTTTAATTCTATAGTTTCATCTGTGTTATTTTTCAAAAGCTGTGCTAGCAATTTATTCTCCTCTATTCAACTAAAATATTTAATAATATTAAATATTATATTAGAAATTGGAAAATACATTGTACGAAAAAATGTAACGAAAGTCGTTGTTTTATGTTTATCGATGCGAATGGATAGGCAAGTAGATCGTACAACGTTATCTCTAAATAATAAGTGTTCGGGGAGAAGACAAAAGCGGCGCATAATAAAACGAGAAGCTTGAACGGCGACTACTTTAAAGTTTAAAGGCAGGATACACGGGAGCTTTCAAGAGTCATTTTCAGCGCATAATTCGACGCTTTTATTCGATAAAATCTCAGATGGTGGCCCGGCCGTCGTTGTCTCGTATATTTTCACGATGCCACAAAAGTTTTCCTGCAACGGGACGCGATATCGCGAATGATTAAAATATTCCGGATAATCGACTTCGCATTCGTGCTTCAAGCATTAGTAGTAAACGAATGAGAGAAATACCTACTATATCGGACGGAATGTATTGCAATAATGATGTACACACTGTGTCGCGATAATTGATTCCATTTACGTTCTAGAGACGGATTTATCGGACGCTTCACAAAAGAGGGAGGGAGGAAGAGTACGCGTAACGATCCGATCCAATTCGAGTACGCGAAATCAGCATAAAATATTGATACTTTTAACGAGACACTGCGACAAATCCTTAAGCCAGTATTTTTAGCAGTATTGAATCACAGAGCGCAGCCAGCAGATTCATTATGTGTCATAATACGATTAAAACATTGTTTCGTAAGGCAAGCATTAATCAAAGTGAGATAACGATAACGAGCGAGATAAACGCAACAGTTTTAATTGCTCGTAGATCGTACTAAGTAACATTACGCGCAAACTTTTCCCCGTAAACTCATTTAAAAACGAATTAAGCCAGAATGTTCATGTACGTTTACGTCTACCCGACGGCACGTTAACACGAGTAACTCTAATCGGAATGGCATTATACTATAAAATTTCACTTTGCAAATGTATACGTAACGAATGTATTTCCGACATGTTCGCGCTTGTACGAATATAACAAGAATCAGATACCGAGTCAATTGAATTTCGTCGATAAATTAATTCACCCTCAATTAAATTAGAGTACTAATGATTTCAAAAATTAATTCGATCGAGGCGCTTACAAATTGATGAGGCCAACGATCCGATGGCTCAGCGCTCCTTTATTTCGAAATAACGATCAATTGGCAAATACATGAATGAGTGAAACATTCCGCCAGTCGCGACTGACTTAGCATAATAATGAAATAGCGGAGAAAGGTGCTGGCACCGACATTGAATTAATTCGTCCGCAACGGTACCGCGACGGTAGGCAGACCGACTGTTAGCACAGGTCCTGAAATAATAATTCTCGTCGGCTGTTTGCTAACGAGGTTACCGTGGCCGAGATTATTCCATGAGGAGACGCTCCGGCGGCCCGACCGGGTCTGAGAGCAAGGCCGAGGAAAGACAATAGGATGGATGGCACGTTGGTGAAAGGAAGCGTAGGATCAAGTAGGATGCGAAGTGTTCGCATGACAACTACTAGATAAATGTTAGAACGCCGCAAATGAAATTGCAGGGGGGCGGGAGAAGGGCATGAATGCATCATACGCAAAGCGAAAACTTGGGGGAATCTGAGAAAAATCTGAAGCATGATTTTTTAGCGAAGATCGGACTTGTAACTTACAATTTAGTGTCTTTCTATATGAATGATAATCTAAATCTCTATCTGCAATACCTCACCAAATCCCTAATTACATCTCCTCTCGTTACGCTAATCTACAACAGAACGGGCGTGCTTGGAATTACAAAACACACCGATTCTATATATATATATGTATGTGTGTGTGTGTATATATATCTCTTGTCTGGTAAGATAAATAATTATTACGGCATGATTGTGTAATATGAATCCAGTTGTATGTACTAACGCAGTAGTGAATTAGCCCGCAATTCGTAGTCACGCGTTAGGTAACGTGTTACGTACATACGTTCGTATATTCCGACTGTGAATTATTTCACCCGGCCATTCCCCTTCGTGACGGTGCGGGTGAATGGTACAGATTTATCCGGGTCTGACTTCTGGCCGGCTCGAGGCTCCACGCCGCCAGTAGTGTGACCGAGGCTCGAGCCGGACAGAGAGCTCCCGGACAAGGTTCCTGCCTTATACCGTAACGCCAGGACGGAGGTAATAAAGAGTGTCATCGTTTAGCAAAGCCGCTGGAAAGGTCGGCGATAAAGCCACGCTGACTCCGTAAACGTAACTCAAGGCAGACGGGCGTTAAACCGCGGGTAGAAGTGCCGCGACGATAAAAGCACCCGGGTATATCCTGCTGTATGCAGGATTATTCCGGGATACAATGTGGCGGCCGTTATAGCAGGTGCTATGTCAAACGCAGTGACGGACGATTCGCGCGCGCGCGCGGCTCTTCGCGATTTTTAACGCGGCACGCAACAGTTTCCGATGCGCGCGAGTGAGTATTGACATTTCGGAATAACACCGCCGAAAATGAAAAGGTTTTTTTTTTTTATCCAAAAATCACTTTTACGAGACTTCTTGATATAAAGTACCGTTCGATATTGTCGTAAATAAGATTGAATACGCGCGGTATATGTAATATTTTACTGAAACGAAACGAATCTTTCATTTGAACATAACTTTATATATCTATGGATCTATGAATTCACATAATATTACGAATTTGCTTATTCAGATTTCTTTATGTCTTGTAGGTACGTTAGATTAAAGATCCACTCTTAAAAAAAGATCACAACGTAACGAATGAGATATGAAAATTATTTGCTAATTTTTTGCTATTTTTTTGCTTTAGTTTTTAAAAAGGTTATGAGAAGCTCGGTAGCTCAATATTGACGACGACTGATTAAAATTGAAATAGAAATAGTGGAAGGCTTTTAACTAAGTCAACACATTTTTGTCAGATAAAAATTTTGGCTTAAAACGTAAAATTACAATTATAGTCCGATTTAAGTAGAAAAATTCCAAATCTAATATTTATTAAATTCGCATGCTTAGTAAACGAGAGTACAGGCGAAGACAGGTAGAGCGAATTGAAATATTACAGATAAGTAAAGATCGGATTGAACTTTCCTTCAAGCGAGGTGCGTGTGTCACGAGCGAATTATCAAAGACGTGTTAAATTACGTTTTATAAATTGACTCAATTCGCACGATCGCACGCGCGACAGTGGAATTTCTCTCTCTCGATTTTACGCGGCATGATAAGTCCAGATTACTACGCGAAAAGAATCTATTGCGCTTCACTCGCGCTACCATTTTTGACACTTCATTAATCTCGACGAGAGACAATCAAAGAATAGAGATAATGTTCCGTCGACCTTTTTCGCGCTTAAGCAGCTCTGTCAACAGTTGTACTGTCGATTGCGAAATTTCTTGAAGAAAATTGCAAGAAAAATTTATTACAGACTTACGATAGAGCTTCGTCATTACGTCTGAGAATAAAATTTATAGAAAACAGATAATTCTTGCAAATCATTCGCGTAGCTCGACAAAAAAATCACATTTCTTTGGGTTGCGAATTATCGTTTGTACGAACTTCTGTAATGAAAAGTTAACGCATTAAGCATTGCCGACATATGCATGCATGTACTCTAATACAGACTTACACTTATTTACGTTTGAGGCTAAATCATCCAAACTATTATAACAGGTTAGTGTTTATTAACAAAGTTAAAACTCGTTCCTAATGGGAAATACCGCGTCGAAACGTTGGCAGATAGAAATTTCAGACATTTAAATCTAAGCCTAAGATAAGTGGTGTCAAACTATTTTAGATTTGTTGACTGGCCGGCTACTTTTGTATCTGATTCTAATAATTGAATCCTGTGATCGGATGCGTTATTTCGCATATGCAGAATGCGGATACAGGCAATATACAGATACCTAGTTTGACATGGGGATAGATAATTGAGAGAGTAAATAGACATGTAGATAGCTAATATACATGTAGGTAGTTAGCGATGTAAATAACTGGACGCGTATATTATGTGATAGGAAACGTCGGTGATTAAGTGCACTGAGCGTCATAGACGCCAATATTTAAACATACACATACATAATACATGATTACAGATTTACAATGAAATTAAAACTTCTATTAAATCACTGCTATGAGTATTCATTAAAATAATGAAAAGTACGAATGTACTTTGAAAATTGGCTTGCCACGTTAAAAAAAATAGCGGCATTATATTCGCAAGTACAAGCTTACGACAATGCTCCTGCAAAAGAAACGACGTAACGTATTTCTCGGCCTTCACTTACGTTTCTGCGACCCGTAAAGACCACTTATCCTTTACGATAACGGTGAACATTGCCGTTCATGTCGATTACTATTTCCATCCATCGCGTTTTAGCTGCCGATATTTTTAAGCGATTTTCAGACCATTGATATTTACCGTTGGTATATCGATGTATAATAATAATTCTCGCAGGTAAATATAATATTATTATCCATTAAAAAATATGTTATGACTGCAGCATCATGATTCCCACACCATTTAAGTGCTATTAGCGTACTCTTGATGATAGAATATTCGTCATGTACACATTTATTTCTTCAACATATACGAGGACTAACAATAAGATTGAAATTCATGATCAATTCCAAATTTGAAAAGCGATAAAAATATTGGCATTGTGTGCTTTACTCAACAGCAACTTGGCAGTACTTTCATATTTTTATCACTCTATCGATGTTACGTTTCAAATGTGATCATAAATCCGAAAACAGAACATTATTCTCCAACAGAAAAATAAAAACAGAAAAAAAAAGAAACGACAATTTTTACACGACGTATAATTTTTTCAAGTACGTTCAAATAAATTGGACGACAAATTTAGTACCGAGTATTAAAAAGTTTAGGAAAGAAAACTCGTTTTGAATATAAGATTAATCAAAATGGGTTTTTTCGTTGGCGTAATTTAAACTTGTTATAGACACTGATTTACAACCTAACCAGATTAGCGCGTTTTGATCTCCGAGTATTCGGTCACTGAAATTCAAAGATCGCGATCGCCGTAGCGCATCGTAAAAAGAAAAATACGAGCGACCTTTCATCTCACGAACATCGATCAGACAGCGCTAATTAAGGTAACCCTTGAAAAAAAACGCCCAGTGCTTGAATGCCAGCGGCTAGAACTGTACAAAAAAATGCAACTCTCGGTGCGGGATCGCTCCGACGAATTAAAAATAAAACAGAAAGAACAAAGACATGCTCTCGCGGAAAGTTCATCATAGGAAAATAGAATAAACGCCCCCTACGTTTTGGGCGTCGACCCGCCCCGAGGTGAAATAGAATCCTGTAAATCAGAAATTTTTATTCGTGAAAATTTCAGTCAATTTGCAATTCAATTTCTACATGTCTCTGCTGATGATTCGCTTTTTTCGGGCTTTATTCATTCAAAATCCGTATTTTTCAACGGTAAAAATCCAAATATCTAATAATTCAACTGAAGCTTTCAAATATCACGAGAATTTAAAGCTTAACAACTGGAGGCTTCAAATGCGGTTTTAAATAAAAATTGAAATTAAATGTAAAATTCAATTATCGATGGATATTTGTTAAAGGAAAATTTCTGCGAAGATAGTTTCCCGGTATGCCGTGAGCAATCTAACAAGTTGTTCAACATGAGTTTCGAATGATAGTAGGTGTCGATGTCCTAATTGCATCCGAAATTTGAATACGCTCGTAAATTAGAGCTTTATTGGTCAAAGGTCAAGAGATGCAACGGGCACGTCAGGAAATACGCCTGGACCTCTCAACGGGATAATAGATGCAAATATAATCTGGCGGGCTTTCACGGTGCATTTAATGTTTCACGAGCGTACAAAATGGATAGTGTATGCCGGTGCAGTTGCATCAGCGTTGCTGTAAAGTTCTACGCCGCATGTAGTATCGAAAATCGAAAGTGAAGTTTGCGGATATCCAAAGTGTCGTAAACTCTTTTCATAAATTCGCTAAGTTAGTTATATCATTTACATGTGCAAGATTACTTTTCAATACTTTAATCTCTTTTCAATTATCAGCATTAATGATTCCGTCACGATTAACATACACATGTACTTTGATTGAGACGATCAAGATCAAGTTACTACATTAATTACCCTTGGAGGAAATCGATCCTTCTATAAACTCATTGCATTAATAATGCATAATTTACGTTCTTTATTCAAACAGAATTAAGTTTTAATAAACAATATTTTTTAATTTAAACTCTAGCTTACTGCAACGGATTCATGTAATATCTCTCGAAATACGATAAACATATGTATGAAGTAATTTTATTTCTTACATTGTCCTCGTTGTTGGCTTCTACCGCGATTTTTCGCGTTGCAAGCGTTCTTTTCTGCGAATATCAGACGTGTATATGCGAGTATATAAATACGGTCTATTGCATGCTGAAATTAAATTCCGTTTGAAAACGAAACAGTATGAGTAACAGTCAAGATAAAATATAGTCGTAAGATAGCTGGATTGAAAGTTAATCTCACAATAGCACGTGGCTATAAACATTTCTACGTGTTAATTAAATGAGATGTAGAGTCGCGATAAAAGTACTTGACATAAATCACCCACCCTAAATGTCTAAGATGCCAAATAATTTATACTATAAGAATTTTTTAATCTTTATATATACGCATTTAAGTCATATATACTTGTTGTAATTGAGAATCGGGATAAACGCGAAAGAAGACACGAATTATAAATTATTATTCTGTATTTCTCGAGACGTTTAAAGATAATAATTTAATCTTTACGTTTAAATAAAATTTTCTTAAATAAATTTTCTTAAAATAACTTTTTCTTTAATCTAAAGTAATGAATATTAGAATTTATAACGTCTCATAAATCTATCATCCTGATATCAAATGAGATGATAAAACAAATATTTGTATTGTAACGTGATATTGGCGATTATCGATTCCGATCAATTATACTTGTCCGCGATAGTAAACGATATAGGAAGAAAACTTTGGCATTCCGTTACTGTACGATATTATAGTAGCGAACAATAAACCGCGTCATGTATTATTTGGTGGAAGCTGCGACCATGAATCTTTCATGATATCGTCGAGAACGAACGAAGAGAGTAACAGAGCATCGTAGCCCAAGATAAAAAGAAGTTTCAGAATGCACCTTAACAAACATATATTTACATATTGATTTATTCATTTAAAATGACTTTCCCGACATTCTGATGTAGCAACCGGAGGTCTTGTGGAATTCAAAGATTCTGAAACTTTGGGAACTTATAGCAATAATATGCTAAATTACACGACGAATCTTCGTGTAACGTTCTTATATCATTTTCCTATTTGATTATACTTGCAATAACATTCGCGTATTTTTCTTCAGAAAACTATATTAAAAGAGAAATTTAATAGTTACAAAAAGCGTATATTGTCATATTTAAAATTTATGTATCTCAAATCTTTATTGTTTTAATGCTTAATTAAAATTAAATATTTAGATCTGAAATTAACAAAGTAAAAAAATTAATAATTATTAAACCATGATTGGGTGTAAACAAGAAATTTAATCGCGATGATATAAGGATGATATAACAATTGAGCTAAAGTTTCGCGAATATCAGGAAATACTGAATAAAATCACTCTCGGAAAGAAGCAGATTAAAAAATTTAGCAAGCCATTAAAGAACCTCGTACGATTTCTCGGGGAGATGCACGGGGAGCGTTACAATCAATTCACGAGTCGAACGAAAATTACATAAATAATATAGGATACGCATTGCTGGCGCGCGATAGAGATAGTACGGTACTGGTCAGACGTGGCGTCGTCTATTCCGGAGAACGGAGCACGAGAGAGGATTTCAATGTAGAAGCGGCGTGGAACGAGGGTCGACGTGCCACCGCCACCGAAAGTCAGAACCGGGGATTAGTACGTACACGGACGAAACCCACATGGTCGGAAGATAATGGATTATCAGACGGCGAAATTAGTAAGTGGCTTTGTCGTAATTGCGTGAAAGCGTCGCGTCGCGTTCGTGTTCGTTTGTCAGCGACCGATCTCTTTTAATACCTGCAAAAACTTAGCGGGAAGCAGGGACGATCTCGCGCGCGCGCGCGGGTCGCAATATAGCGCATTCCAGGACTCGCGGAGGAATGAAAAATCGTCCTCTTCCTGCCCGAAGGGACATTACGATAACGAGGGGGAAACGGTAGGGAACGGAGCGTTGCATTCGCGCGCGCATGCTGTTAACACGTGTTTGTACTAACCCTCCGCATAGTTATGATTATACTGCACTGCTAGAAACTACACGATGTCGGGGCGCACGAAGTAATTCCGAATTCGTGTATACGCGCGCTCTTAATTGAGCAAATATAACACCGCGATGTTTAACGAAGGGATATACGGCAACGCCGGGAAGGATACGTTGCGGATCCCACCCATTGGAATTTCGTCCCTGTGTGCTCGCGTAAAATACGGCTGTCAATTTCACGCGCTTCAATTTCTGGAAACTCGTGGCGATGTCGCGGCGAGTTTTCGACAGCTCCTATAATTCTTATTCTTTTTACTTCTTCCGGGGCGGATTCTTCTTTTTTTGCGAATAACGTACTTGTCGATCGAGAACGCGAGTTCGGTTCCTTCGGGGCGATAATAAAGATATCGAGAATCTTTAATGTGGCTTTGAGTGGCGGCGCTGTGGATGACGAGAGCACGACGGCGCTACCGCCATAATCCGGCATGCTATCGGAAAATCCAGTACTAACCTCCGACAAGCTTATCTGCCTCGTTAGCACGCTGGATTCCTGGAATAATTTTTCTTCCTTCGAAAGGAAGAGAAGATCCAGTGATGCAAATTCGTTATCCCGCGCGATACCCGAGGCAATTAAAGTAAAAGCGATTCAAGTTAATGATGCTAACCCGATTATGTCGGCGCGAAGTTAGCACTCACGGTGGCAGGACGCTACTCGTGCCGACTTCTTAACATCGCGACCATCAGCTTTAATTTCCTCCGGGCGAAAGCTGTTAATTGAATTCGCAAGTTTTTCACAATCGGTTTTTTGGATGCTCAAACAGTCGTGAGTGCTCGTTCACTCGAGTTTTCTCGTCTCTCCTCTGATTATCCGTTTTCGTTAATTTCGTTAAATTTGGCTATTGACGTTTTCGAGGGTGGAAAATTCGGAAACTTTTAGAAAATCTATACTCTTCTAAATCCGCCAGGCACACATTGCTATCTTTACTAAATACTATTTTTATACTACGGAGAAAAACGCGTATTAAATTGAAAAATATTACAATTGTTATAAAATAAACGATGCACTTGAAACAATGAAGAAGTGACTGCGACGTCGTCGACATTGCGCTTTCCTCTTTCTAGAAATTATATCGAGTATTTATACCGATGGCAAAGATAGGAAACAAATTTTTGAAATATAGTGGATAAATCTGCAATATCTTCGAGGACATAATGCAACATAAAGTTGCACTCGTCGTACCGCATTGTTTTCCTTGTTTGCACTGTTCTCTTCTAAGCCTGTGTTCTTTCTATTGTATACATATCTAGCGAGCTTTTCGCATGTTGTCTCTCCTTTTACGTCAAATAATAAGTGTTTCGTAAAAAAAATTAGTTGCCGAGCGCCGTCTCGAGTCGATCTCATCTCGAAGAGGGTTTGCGATAATGGGATATCGCCGGATAGCTTACCATCGATGTGGGCTATACTTTACCGAGCATTATCATTAAGATAAAAATGCCGGCGATAAAAAAGAAATGGGACGCCGGAGAGTCCGTCGGACGATAACCTTTGACTCGCGTTTAGTATAGTGAGCCCGAAGGTTGCAAGGGCGACTATTATAGGGAGCAAAATCAATAGCGCAGCTAATAATAAGCATCGAATCCCCTAAAGTGATGACGTTACATCCAATTTATACCCCATTCTCCCAGCGAGACATAGAGGCTTCGGCTTTGTAGATTTTAAAGGTGATCGCCCGGTGGTAAGAGCTCGAGATAGTGAGAGACGTGCTGCCTTTATTTTTTTCTAATCTTGCCTTTTATCTTTTACCCCTGTCGGAGTTCTCAATTTCTTCCGCGCGCAAATTTATAAATAATCGCGATACGTCGCTGAAACTTTCTAAATAAATCTATGCACAATTTGCAACGAGAATTTGTACTACGGCGTACATGTAATACGTAATTCTCCTATTGTGTGGAGTCTTTAATCGAGTACCGACGAGCGATCGCGCCAATATATACGCTTAACAGCTTTCGCGCTTAACTGACGCCCTAAACAAATGACTGCAACCGCGGGCGAGCGATAGTTTTCGCCGTTCGCATAGTTCCGACCTCGCATACCGGCGGCGGACCGAAAATTTACGCTTCCCGAAATCCCTCAGAATTTCGTGATCGCCCGTACATCTATCTAGACGCGCGTGCGCCGGCACAAAAGTTCCGCCGTTTCCCCTTTGACAACTTTTCACCGTGCGCAAGATACGCTGAGAGGGAAACTGGAGATCGTAAGTCCTTCAAAGAATGGGGAACTGTAGAAGTGATGAGATTCACGTTCGAGGAAGCTGAGGAGCAACTGTGAAAACTGACGCTCTTCCGGGATTCATGACACGCAATTTGCATCAATGAATCCCGCATTTAGGATTTCTAAGTTACTTTTACGCTGGAATAGTTAATTCGTGTGATCTTTCAACTCTTTAAAGCTCCAAATCGGTTTTATCGAATTTTTGCATTAAATTATTTAAACTTGATATTCCTCACAATGCAAATCTCACGCTTTTATGATCGGTACACGTTTTTCCTCGAGTATCTCTCGGTAAGAGAAGAATCCTCTTTCGAGTCTCGTAAAGAAGTTTATCGTCGCATAGAAAAATAGAAATAAACACCAGGCGTTACTGGGAGCACCTGGCTAAAAGTTTTTCAACGGGGATGAGAGACTCGCGATCGCTGTGTGGATTTAAAAAATTTTGAATCGAATGGGAGAGATCGTGGCTCTCGGAAGATGAAAGAGAACTAAATCAGTAAGTAGGACCGCTCTGAGAAAGTCAGAGATATGTTTAACGAGACGTCACGACAATTCAATATTTGGATTATATTTTGTTGGATTATATTTGTGCTTGCGAAATTTAAAGACATCAAGACTACCTTCGCGAGACAGGCTAATCGTTCATATAAAATTGAAGAAGAAATTCACGCTCGTAGCGCCTGCAACAACGCGCTAACTTTCCACCGGCAATTCCTTAACCAATATTAAACCCCTTAATAAATCAAGTTATAAATTTCAATCAGGAATTTCTCGGAAACTTTCGTTTCTCCCTTCCTTAGAAGCTTCTTTCATCAGTCAAAGAATTTAACGTCGATTAACTACGCTACTAGTAATTAGCGTCAATATATTGACAGAGATGAATCCCGGGAGCGCAGGAAAATCTCAACAGAAACTTTGACAGAGACCGAGCTGGAAACTTCGGACTTTTTGATCTCGGTTTAGATCTTAAAAATTGCAGGAAACTCTACACGGGGGGGAATATCCCTCGAGGACTTACGATTTCTTTTCTAGTCGCTCGACCTTCCGCGAGAAGGAAAAAGTAACGAACGAACAGACAGAAAAACGAATGGACAGATAGAAAAATAGTTCACTACGTCGCTAATACATAAGGTTGTAGAAGCACAAAAAAGTATAACAGATGATCAGTAAAACAATAAGGTAACATTATGTACCTTTTGATAAAATGATTACTCTCTATTACTATTAATTAATTCATTGTACTTTACAAATAGTACATTGTGCCTTCTAATAAATACTTTCGATATAAGAAATCTCTTTACATCATATTTTAATATGTAAAATACTCGTTTTATGACGAATATAAAAAAATGCAAAAATCACAATTGTATAAGTATGTTTAAATCGATCTTTTTAAAATGCGTTAGTCGAATGTAAAATTATCTTAAAATATTATTTTCGCCTATCTTAAAATGTTTTGAAAATTATTTTATAAAAGATCTTTATAAATTATTTTATATAATTCAACGGGTAGAAATCTCTGCCTTTCTCTATATGACTCGCGACGCGGAGCCGACGATGCGGCCATTCGAAAGCGTCGGCCCTTTAAATCAAAAGTTCTTCATCGACATTCCGATCGAGTGGACACGAAAGCGCGGAAAGAGCTGCTCGATTATTCTCATTTCGTTCCGCCGCCATCACTTTAATGGCGTTGTTTCGTATCGGACATAGGCCTTTGTGCGGAATATCGAATAGCAGCGCTTTGAATCCTCTCGAACTAAAAAGTTTCTCATCGACATAACGTTTCGAAGTATCGACGATAATTTTTCTCAGCATCATCGATAGATTATATCTATCGATATCCTTACAGAGAAACAGTGAGAGACAGAGAGAGAGAGAGAGAGAGAGAGAGAGAGAGAGAGAGATGATTTTATCCACAATATTATATCTTTGTAAAAAATTTAAACTTTAGAATTTTGAAGTACAGTAATTAAAATAGAATTCTAACATCGCTGTAAAATTTTGAAATTTTTCATATACTTCAAAAGAAATTCAAGCTGCTAAATGTAAAAAGATTAAAGTTTATAAACACTAATTTATTCCGTATTTTCAAACATTGATAATATTAAACATTTAAATATCAAAGTACGTAAGAATAAGTTTCCATTTTTATTTAACTTATAAATGTAATATTCTTTATTCTCTCTCATTACGTCGTCTTTCTGTAATTGCGTTAAAATAGCTTATAAAAGTATCTGAATTTTTCTATCTGTATTGTTGTTTGTATTTTTATAAAACTCATTTCCATAAATATTAAGATGAGAGATTGCCTTTATTGAATATATCCAAAAAGGGTGTCAGGGCTATGTGTGTGTGTGTAACACGATTTCCGCTGAAACAGCTACTCTTGTATTGGACACGTTGCGAAAATTGCTCAAAAGCCTGTGTTTTGTGGTTTGAAAAGTTATCCATCACCATGCACTAAAAACTATAAATTCCGTTTCAATGGTCGGCCATTGAAACTGTAGCGCATTCGAGCGATGTCGCCCGTAGCGTCGTGTTTGCATGCGCAACGTCAATTCTAGCCGACGAAAAACACATTGCCTCTGTCTATTTGAAATATTTTAATCGGACAGTGTCGAAGACAAAGGGTCTATGCGTCAAAAAATCATTTTTCGATTCTTCCGTCTCAAAGCGAGTATTCAATCAGCGTTGCGAAAAATATCAACTACCGCTTTTTCGGAACATCGTATCGACTTTTGAACTAGTTAAAACTGTTGATTCGCGAATAAATTTTGAGAAAAAAACTTTCAAATTTTTGTAACAGCATTTTTCAAAGTATAATCAAAGTGTTAATATTTAAAATTAAAAGCCTGTTGCATTCTGTAGGGCGTGAAATCGTTATGTTGTTCAAAACATCTTATAAATATTCATATGGTATCATAAAAGATTATCAATACTTTAAAATTTATGTATAGTGAATAGAACTAATAAATTAAAATTTTTTTCATTCTAATATTCTGCAATTCTTAATTTTTACAGTCACATATATTTTTAATCGATCAAACTATTTTTGTTTATTTGATAAAAATGCATTGCAAACGCAAAAAAGTTAAGTTTTTAAAAGTTAATTTTTAAAAACAGTAGGAATAAGAATTAACGCATTTATAAATCAAATAAAACAGAAAATTATTTTGTATTATATTGAAAATAGTTTAACATAGTTAAACTGGCTTCTGTGTTAATAACTTACTTTCAGAGTTCAATATAATCGAGAAACTTCTCGCAAAACTTTTCTGAAGTTTCTGATATGTTTCGAAAGGAATTCTGACAATTATTAATCTTTGATTATTTTAATAAATACGGTGAAGTATGTGAGAAAGTGAGATGAAAAGAACCTGACGGAATACTCGACGCAGCACGTAATAAACTCCTATACTTTTCATATAAAGCTATTGAATGTTCTCCATTGAGAGATCAAAGGCGCCACTGCCCATAAACTAGAAAGTTAATAACATTGTTTCCAACAAGAATGTAATAACCATGTAATATAAATTATTCCACGAAAGTGAGAGCATATAATAACAATTACCTGCTAACGTTAATGAAACGACTATATAATTTCGTTGGACATTTTCAAGTGACGGTTGGTGCAGCGTAATGTCGTGAATGAATTAATAATACATTGAATGCAAGCATGCAAATAAATTCTTTAAAAATAAATTTCCAAAATCGCGCGCGGGCGCGCGCGCGTGCGCGTAAATTTTTAATTTAGCAAAAAGTGCAATTCGCGATACTCCACGCTGATCGATAGTCTCAAAGTCTGACTTTCGCTTCCTGCGGCCACGATCTGACACGTATGACCTCGCGGTGAGTCCACTTCGCAATTAACGAACTTATAATTAGCGCACGCCACGCGCTGACAACTTTCCTCAGTTCGGATTACGGCCCTTCCTGTCAGCGACAAACGCGTGTTAGCGTGTTACTTCGTCGGCAGTGTCAGATAATAATTGTTGCGTGCACGCTTATACAATATGTACTCGGTCAAGCTTCCGGTTCCCTCCACGGCGTTAACAGGAGGGCGATGGATCGATAAACGTATTTTCGTTTGTCAAGCGTATCGTGTGCTTTTATTAAAATATAAACGCGGCAATTGGAAAGCGATGCAGCCCGTATTTATCGAGAGATGAACATTTTATCGGTGTGGCACAATAAAATATCAATGTAAGAATTATATTCCGGAATATCAAATAGAATAAAGTAATTATATGCTTAAAATATAATTGACAATTTATCCCAAAGATAAATTCGAATAATCATATTAAAATAAGTTTTAATTAATTTTATATCACATTAATAAATATATAATTTAAAACTTTAGATGAAGTAATACGATATTTTCGGTAAAAAAAATGTAATAGACAGATGCACGTATATTGCTTTTTTTTATAATACTCGTTATAGTAAAATAACAAAATATATATATAGTATGTGTAAGCCGTACTCTAAACAAAGTGCATCAAGCCACATGAGATCATAACGGTAGGGTACTGTTTCAAGGGCAGTTAAGCCCTAACGATATATACTTTACTTCTCACCTACAAAAAAACCGGTATATAACAGAGCGAGTGCAGGTTACAGTAAATCAAATAATGGAAAATACTTTCAGAAAAATGTTTCGATCGAATTAAGTTAAAAATCTAGATATTTGTGGTTAATTTTTTTACAGATGTTCTCTAATTAAATCATAATCTGAATATTTAAAGAAAGTGTTTGTTTTTCGTGATAACGAAAATTCGGTTACACGGAAATTATTGCAATTATAATTGGACGAGGAAGTTTGGCAATTATAAGAAATATATAATTTAAAATTAATCAATAATGTAGCATTGTTATAAAATAATAATTTTATATTAAAAAATTATATAAAAATAAGTATTTATATTTTTTATTACATATTTTAT
>VBVQ01002513.1:0-24437 GCA_011636635.1 Tetramorium simillimum | reverse complement strand
GTATGTATATTATATATATACACATATATATATATATATATATATAATACATACATATACACACATATATATATATGTATATTATTTTTTTAATTAACTTTCTATGTTAAGAAATTTACTTTTTGATTATTCTGCGATGAAAACAATTGAAACGAAATTTTTTATTAATTGTAAGCTGTAAAAGTTTGATATTCGACTTTAATAAAAAGACTTTTTGATAGAAAAAAACGTGTTTTAGCGAAAGAAAGAAAGAAGATTGATGGCTGCTCGCAACATACGCGTATTGATCAATCAGGTCAGTCCGCGTTACATGAACTGGATTTTAAGCGAACACGCTGTTATTTCCTGGAGCACTTTCGTCAATTCTGTAAGTCAGCTAAGCCAGCTTAGAGTCAATCTTCTGAGAATCTATCGTGCATGTTAAACGCTTTCCACTGGTGCAGCTTTCGCTGTTTTCAGTCTACATTCTGTTTAACGCTAAAATAATGAGCGCGACATAAAAAAACAATGGGGAATAATGAATAATAGAAAACGGATAGCAAATAATAAATGATAAATAATGAATGACTTAATATTTCGCACATAAAAAAATTAAAATAAATTTATATTTCTCCAACAAATTAAGAAAATATTTCTATTTCTTGCGAATCATGTCACATATTTTCCTCTACGATGCGCGCAATACAACATTCTTAACAATTAATATATCAAATCATGATAAATTATTTATCACATGTTTTATTACCTTAATTTTAGAAAACTGCGGGTGTGGTTGTTTTGAAATCTCGTCGCGTTTACACGTTACTTGAACCCGTCTTTTATGCATTTGCTAACCACGTTCGATCACTTTCGCCGATTTCGTAAAGCTGGACGTCCGCCAAGAAGTGTCACGACTATCTGAGTATTGCTGCATCTAAATATACATTAGTACGTGATATGCTTACATGCATAAGTCAGTTCACGTAAGTCAGTTTTTTCCCAATTGTAGAGTGAAACGAGATTTTGTGTCGCGAATTCCGAGCTCAGTCTTTCACTCACATCAAGCAGAATCGTATGAAAAAATAATTCAATGTTTAAAAATATATGCAATATTTCGTTATTAAATTACCATAAAATTATTGTCGTGTTAAAAATACATTCACTAAAAATATTTAGTACGCCTCTACAAGTTTTTCTACTTTTAAGTCTTCCTCAATAAAAAAGAAACGAAATTACTTCCGTGATTCAGCTTCAAGCCATCACAGGAAAATTAAGTGATATCCTGCGTATATTATAACCATTCGATGCCGTGAAAAAGATGTTACACTTAATGAGTAAGAACTTGATGCGAGAGAAGATGAAATTAACAGCGTCGAATAGATTAACTTGCTTGATGCAACAATATCTACAATTCATTGACCTTCGAACTTCCTTTTCAGGTCTCTTCGGGAGGATCACACGTTGCCTGTCGCAGCGAAACGTGAGAACTCCCGCCGGAAGATAGTGGGAAAAGATGTACCATTGTGTCTACAACGGTGGTACGCTGTTGTTTGCCTTAAAGACTCTAGTCGTGCCTGGAGAGGACTAACGCTTTAATTAGATCCATTTCCATGGTAAATGGTATCGAACAAGGACACGACCTTAATTGCGACTGTGCTGATGCTAGTGGTCTAACGTGTCATTTGGAAGAAACGAGGAAGCATTTTTAATTCCCTTTCACGATTCGTGAAATCGAAAATTGCCGCATTTAATCTTTCTCTTACATTCGAAGTGTATTTAGGCTGCGTATTTACTATTCACGCTTTCATACCGTATTTGGAACTTACGTACCATATATCGGAAATAATTTATTTACAGAAACATATATTTATATTCAGTTTATTATTTATTAAGATGTTCCGGATAATTGCGATTTTTGGCGGGCAGATTTTCTCCGTATAAGCATCTCTACTGTCCATATAACTAACGTGATAGCAGTCACGCAGTTTAGCAAGATAATACAGATGGTGTAATTTCCAGTATTATCCCGTATTAAGCCTGTAACAATTCGATTCTTTATTATTTAAGTCTTTCAAAATTTAAAATAAATATAATAGATATTTATTTTAATAAGTATTATAAATTTAATAAACTATTTGAATAAAATATTTGAAGAACAATGCTCATATTTAATCATTTTATATACATATAATATTATTGTCTACGGACCGAGCATAGGACCAGCGCTCATGAGGATCATGCCATTGGTCAGCATTTGAATTCCTGACGCATTGGGTAACTTTTGAATGGGAACGTAGCTAGGTACGACTAAAACCATATACACCGATCGAATTCCTTTCGCTGCTCCCAAACCGATCGCGACGGCCACTATGCTAACGAAGCTATTCGTAAAAATCAGTGCTGCGCCAAAAAATAATCAAAAGATTAATTCGTTGCCATATAAAAATCTTTACTTTTCTTATGCATTATCTCGTTTTCTTTTGTCAAAACTTGATAATGAAAGATAATCAATATACATTACAGGTTCTGCTAATTATCAGAAGAAACAAGCTGTTCATGTACATCATCCTGGGTGACAGATGCAGCCACTCCCCCAGATAGGGTGCCGCGCCTCTGAAAACGAGATCGGATATCGCGATGATGCTCATGACGTTAGCAATTTGTGCCGTTGTCAAGTTCATATCAGCGAGGATGAACGGCGTCAGCATGGAGAAGTTTACTTCCGCGAAGATCGCGATTGACATTCCCAACATGATGTTCACGTAAATCGGGTCGCGCAGAAGATCGAAGTCGTAAAGGTCAGCCACTCGTCGTAGAATTCGACAGATGCTCGATCTATTTTCACTACTACAAGCGTGATTGTTATATTACTTTAATTATATTGTTAATTTAAAAATAGAATCTTATATGTATCTATTTTTTGTATGTTAAATAAAATATAATATAATTCTAATTTTATAATATAATTATAATTATAACCATAAATTGTAATTGTCCACTTTTATGATGCAGATGATTATTTTACATTAATATTAACAAAATGGATAATGAGAAGTATATGAAATATAATTTTATTTTATTTATTAATCATTATATCATAGATATATTTTGATACTTACCCACTATCATTATTTTCTTTCACTGAACAATTATTTGTCTCTTTTTCTAATAAAGAATCCTTTTCTACAACGTTCTGACCATTACTTATACCATTACTTTTGTCATTATTGATAAAGGTCAGTTTTTTCGTCATTGGAATAGGCTCGTCGAAAATTTTTATGCTGCTACCGAGATTGACACTATCTACGCTTTTTGCTGCAAAAGAATACAGATATTATTTTCGTAGGATCTAATTACCAATCTGAATTTGTTTGATATCTATTGCATTTGTAAAAATTAGCTTTAATCGACATGATCATTTTGATATAATTACATGAATTCCACCATGGATTTCTTGAACTTTTACGACTGTTGTGTAAATTTGTCCTTGATGTTCCGTTCATTATCGACATTTCGATGTCGTAATCTGGATCATATGCTGAAGTATAAAATTTTCTGAGCATTATTTTCATTCCAATCATTTGTTAATTAACAAATTTAATATCAATTATTAAGTTACAATTAAGTCGGCTCATTCTGTCTGTAGAAATTTGTCGTGGTAAAGGCGTATCGAATCCATAAATGCTTTTAACTTCAACGTCGTGATCTATACTGGATAGTGTTGTTCTCCTTTTTCTATGATAATTATTTATTGCCAGCATCGAAGAGTTTATATTTGTTTCATCTTCTTCGCATCGAGAAATACGATTCAACGTATCTGCAAATAATTTCAAATTGCTAGCAAAGAGTCAAAATATTACGCACACGTTATCATTGTATGTATTTTTTATTCGCAAATACCTTGTTTATTATTGGTCTCAGCCAAAATTTTAGGACTTTCAGTGATTGTCTCTAAGCAAATGGGTTCGTCTTTCATGTGCCACTTAACTGGTTGTAGCAACAGGGCACCAATCATCGAGTGAAAACTGTAAGCGCCAAGTATCAAGACGGTTCCCTATTTAATTACATATTTTACTATATACGTTTGTTCAAGATCTATAATAATTTTTGCTTTAATAGCAATTCGTAAATAGTTATACTTGATAAGGCAATTGGGAATTAAAGAAATAAGTTTTACCAAAATATTGTAGATCGATAATGCATAGAAAGAAGATCATGTACTGACATTAAACTGTTAATGTTAGCTATAGATTGTATGTACAACCAGCAATTGAAAATAAACAAACGTTCATTGTCCGACCCACTTCGATAAGCAGTTGCCATTGTACTTTACGACCGGCAACATTCGCTGTAAGTGGAGCCGCATCGAACGAGATGTCTCTTATCGAGATCTTTTTAATTCTAAATTTATATGAGTATTTATTAATTAATTCTGTCAGATTAAAAATATAGTCTTTGTATATTTATACAGATTATATTTTTTATCTGATAGAATTAATTCGGTACGTTCCAATGTTATCATTTAATAGAATCATTTTATATAAGTACGTCGGAAATATTAAAGAACTTTAAATTTGTTCGATTTGTTACAATCTTCGTTTGCTAAATTTTCTTCTTTTTTTAACAAAAAATGTAACTTGTACGATACCTGAATACCATAAATTATAAGTAAGATGGATGCTACTTGAGGCATAAGAATTGGACCAAGCGCCGTGAGAGTCATTGCCAGGCCTAAAGCTCGTCCTCGTCTTTTTTTAGTAAAATAAGAATTGGTAGCCAGAGAGAAGGCAGACATCGACATACTCATACCAATAGCTACATAGATAAATTTGATAATTAAATTACAATGCCGACATTCATGCGACATATATGCGCGTATATAAGAATTATTTTATTATTAACAGTTATTATTTTAATAACTGTTTTATACAATTTAATTGATTTTAATGAGTATTTATTTATAATTATAATTGAAATATTTACTTTAGAAAAAAAAATATGATATTTTCAGTCATAATATTATAATTGCTAGATATAGAACATTAGATATAGAATAATAATCGACGAATAATTGTATTTTACTTACAGGCTAAAATTCCATAACAAATTATAATAAGAGTAAAACTGTTGGCGAATGCTGTCAGTGTTACACCAAGTGCGAATAATATACTTCCAGTCATCGCCACTTTTCTATAACCGAAGATTTTCAAGAGAGGTCCATTGATTAAGCCAAGTATCATACCGAATGCCAAATTTACATTGATTATAAGTGATGTATCTGTTGCAGTCAAATTAAGCGTGGCGAAATAATCTTTAAATACTAATCCAAATCCTTGTATAATCGGAATAGTTGATAACTATAAAATTTTTATTTGGATTAGTCTCGATTCTCTTTCGGGCGAGAATTTTGATATTTCGACAGATGTGGACTTATTTTAACATATTTTATTCACAATTTGTATATTCTGATAAAATGTTTATGACAACTTACGCCGTTCAGTGATCCAGCTAGAACAATAATCCATCCCCATCCTCCATCCGGTGGCACTTTCGTAAGCATTTTTCAATACAAAATCAAATGCAATAATATTCAATGTAATATTAATAAGTAATATTAATAAATTGTCTAAAAGTAATATAAATATCACGTGCAATAAGAATAAAACTTCACTTTGTCAAATAAATATTTGCACGGAGTGCAATCTCTTGCGTTTCTTTATGATCATTCACGTTCGCTGTTATGAGCACTATTGTATTCTATTTCAATTACTTGTAAACAGCATTCTTTATCCATGAAAATCCAATCAAACTTGCAGTGCCTCTTGGATTAATCATTCCATAATAATACTGGTTTTATGTAATAATCGTGACTTGCACTTTTCGATGATGTCAGTTGATGATCAATCTTATCTGCATTGATCGATGCCGCGATTATTTGCATATATTGATAATTTTTTTTTAAGACGTATTATTTGTAATATTTTAAACTATAATTTATTTTATTTTATTATATATTCCTGATAAATAAATTAACTTTTCATAAAATTCTATTTATTACAATATAATATAATATACTATTATCTTTGATGAAAGATTATAGCTAAGTTTCTGATAAATATTTTTAATAATTGCAAGTAAAGATTTGTTCTATCTTCTTCTTTTTCTATTATATTATAAAATATTATATAACACATAAATAATTATTACACTATTTATCTCCTATTTTCTATTAACTTACAGATTTAATTAGTCTAACGTTAATAAACCGATAATTATAAGGAAATAGCACAAAACTTAACATATTCTCCTAGTCCGATTATAGTGTTACGTCTCGCGAAATGATAAAGCTATACTGCCGTTGGACATTTTCACGTAAGATAAGAAAGCGCGTCTAAGCTTACGATTAATCTAATCTGATCACTTTATTTCGCGTGGATGTTCAATGCATTATCGATGAGAGAATATTATAGTTGTATTCACGATGACGCATTCGCATTAAATTTTTTGTTAACATTGCATAAGAATCGTGTGATCTAAGTAATATTAATTAAGGATTTGGAGTCAATAATTATACTTGTCATATAATAAAAATTGTAATATAAGACATTAACGTACTTAAATAATTATTAGTGAAAATGTCATATGGTTCATTACTAAAATGATAGCAGTCATATGGCAACAACCTATAACTATAAAAATATGTAGAGAAAATAAATTAAAGAATTTACAAAAGTGTCAAAAGGATAAAATGATAATGTTAATACAGTAAAATAGAATGAATAATAAATAATAATAAAAAAATTAATTAATTAATTAATGAAGAGTTAGTCAAATTTCTCACCATTTCAACTTTCGTAAAGGCAGATATAATATAAACGGTCTGATATATTACGGACTGAAGGTTAAATGACAAGAAGATAAATGTCTAAACATGATGAAGATTGCGGAAACATAATAAACAAATTAGACA
Organism: Tetramorium simillimum; assembly: GCA_011636635.1. Taxonomy (NCBI): domain Eukaryota; kingdom Metazoa; phylum Arthropoda; class Insecta; order Hymenoptera; family Formicidae; genus Tetramorium; species Tetramorium simillimum. Next base: position 17,488 of record VBVQ01002513.1, on the reverse strand, counting down.
TTATCAAAGGAATCTATGAAAGGAAGATAAATGCTTGGCAAAAATTCAGTGTCACTTTGCTTGTTTAAATCTGTTAATTGTCTTTTTATGAGTAGCAGTTCAGAGGTCAATCTTTTATTGTAGGACGGTTCTCTATCAAGTATTTCTACTTCATTCCACCCAAATTCATGTTGGAAATCTAACTTATGTTGTGAAATGACAGAGAGAGATTTTGATTCATTATTAATATCCCTCCTATGTTCATTTATTCTGGTTTTCAATTTTCTTTTAGTTTAACCAACATGAGATGCTTCGCAGTCTTGGCGGGATATTTTATGTACAACGTCACATTGTTCCATTGGGTTTAATAAATCTTTACCAGTTTTTACGAATTTATTGAGTTTGTTATTAAGGGTTAAGGATAATTTAAATTTTTTTATTTTTTCCAAGGAAAAGAACTTTTCGGATATATTTTTCACATATGGAACCGTGAAAAAGCGCCTTTTTTTATTGTCGTGGTTCGAGATATTATATGTAGCGTCATTGTAAATTAGAAATTTGATTCTTTTCCTAACGATTGAATATATATTGTAATGGATAACAATTGTTTAATAATATCTCGATGATCTTTATGAGATTTTTTTAATGAAATTTTAGTGGGATAACAACATCACTCTATTAACCAATCCCATGACCACATCTCTTTTATGCATCAAAAGGTGATGTGAATGAAAATTAAGATATCTGCTCGAGAAAGTTGGTTTGAGGAACAAGTAAAAAATGATCTGATTTTCTTTAATCAACAAAATGTTCAAAAAATTAATACGATTATTGATTTCAATCTCAAGAGTGAATTGTAAGCGATCATACCCAGAATCGAATGTATCTAAGATTTCATTGAATTTATCGCTAGGAGCCGCAAACAGTACGTCATCTACATATCTAAAGTAGAAGGGAAGCTGGTACGGTAACGAGTTTAACATTTGCATTTCTAAGTCACGTAGTACAATCTCCGCAATTATTGGAGACAAGGGAGAGCCCATAGGTGTGCCAAAAATTTGTTTATAAATAAAATATATAATAGATGCAAAAATCTTGACTTTAAATATACTTAGATACAGATACACTTAGATATAGATTAAGTTCTTATCAAATTGTTACAGATTGCAGGATGCATAAGGAGGAAGCGGGGAGAGAAAGGAAAGTAGGAAGAATCGATGATATGACAGATTAAGTGATGATTTATATATTTGATTGTGTGTGTGTGTGTATGTTTCAATATTCATATTTCTTACACAAGTGAATTGCTTGTTACGCATATCAACTAGTTCGTTGATAAGCAATTATTAATGTATGGGTCAGAGAAAGTACTTATTTAGATCAGAATAATCTTATGTTATGAAATACCTATTCAGGTTTAATGATGTATGGTTGCGCAATATACATGTTACGGTAAAAATAATTAATTGAAGTTTTTATAAAAACATTGCTAATTTTATAGAATTATAGTTGCATACTGGAAACTTGAAATTAAGTACATTTATTGATAATTTCATCAAATTAAAGCGGTAATGTGCTTCATATGTTCACTTTTATGACATTGTATTAATAAATTAAAATTATTGGTGAGCTAAAAAATTATTAGTAGATATAAGGGAAATTTTGAATTTCGTACATTTATCAATATAACTAATTTATCAATATAACTAATAATTCTACATAATTTCTCCAGTTAGATTTTATAAAATCAATACATTAAATTCTCAGTATAAAAGTATGTACAAAATATATAACATATCAAAATATTTTATGTTCATCAATATTTTATACATTTATAAATTGAAAATGTTAAATCGCTATTAAATTAATCCATTACGCATTTTCGCGAGAATTTTCTTGCTCCTCCGATGGATTTCGCTGATTCGACTTTAAAGTATTTCTACCTATAGTCCATAGTCCACTTATCAACCATAGAAAAACACAGGACAAGCTGAGAAAGGACGTGAAATAAAGTGCCCCCACGTAACTATCTGTTAAATCGTGCACTAAACCTAAAAGAAAATATTTAATTTTAATTACATACGTTTACATAATTAAAAAAGGAAAAAAAAGTTAAACATTACGATTAAAATTAAACATTCAAGAAAATTGTAGGTTGCTTTTACTTGGAATTTGTCTTTACCAATGATTGGTCCCACGCTGATAGACAGGATGCCGTTACAAACCATCTGAATACCGGATGCAGCCGGCAGCCTCTCCAATGGTACGTAATCGGGAATGATTAAAGCCTGGAAGACAGCTTTGGTTCCCTTCGCCAGTCCGAAGATCAGAGCTACTCCGATCACGATGACGTAGGTATCACCCCATGTCGACAAAACTGTCAAAAAATCAACATGAGAATTAATTTTGTACAAAAGTTTACATAAAACGTCAAAAATACGAAGATTAATAAGAATATGTAAAATAGATACATTCATAATATTGTTAATAAAATAATATTAAAGATATATTAAAGTTTTAAAATACATTATAATTATTCAGATATTGCGATATAAATAATAAAATAATTTCAGCCGAGGTTTGATAATTGTTAAATATGTATTACAATCAATGATTTGCGGATGGTATCGATTCGATGTCATACGATATGCACTTAGCCAGCTAATCAACCCACCCCAAAGAACACCTCGTGAAGAGATTCCTCGTGTTCGTATACTTTATGTGGCGGTACGTACTAGTCCTTCCGAGGATCGATCCCAGCAGGGATATCACATAAAGGTTCCTGCATGTCCAGCCGTTTTTTTGCGCCAGCAACGGTACGCAAAGGCGCCCTGCGATGTCCGCGGCAGCTTGAATCGACATCACTGTAGCTATCGACGTTCTGTCGAGGTTCGCCAATTCGGACAGGACAAACGGTATCGTCGCGTTGAAATTCGTTTCGGCCACCAACGAGACAGCCATACCTGTTTTTAAAGTGACGTGTTATATGCACATCTCTCAAGATTTTATTTCTACTTCGACAAGACCTGTGAATTCAGCAGTTTATAATCTACCTAGTACTATCGCTACGAAATAATTATCACGAAGAAGATTGAGATCCATGTTCGTAACCATTTTTCTAAAGAATGAAGTTTGTCTACTGTTCACTTCAGTTTCGCTATTCTCAGGCTGATGGTTTGTTAGTTTTTCCTCTTCATTGTTTTCTTCACTTAACCGGTTTTGAACGGCGTTATTTTCTACATTTGCTTCATTATCAACACGTGAATTTTCCCCTTTCGATATATCGGTAATTTTGTCTACCAGAACAATCTGCTAAAAATGAGAGAAGAGAGAAAGAGCCTTCCAAATATAATCTAAATATACATTTCGCATATTGACGTGATACAATGAGCTGACTGAAATACACAAAACGACAGAATGGAGAGGATCGGTATAAAAGATTGCGTCTTTTCTCACGTACCTTTAACTCACCTCTTTCTGCTTTCTAAATGGTCTTAATAGCGACGCACCGACCAGGGAATGCGTGGCGATTCCAGCGAGTATCAGGAGAGTGCCAGTCGTGGCAAAATTCTCGAGAAGTACGTCTATCAAAAGGGGCATTAAGATTGGGCCCAGACCGGTTAATGTAACTGAAAAGCCCATGGCTAGCTTGCGTTTCTTGCGGAAGTACGTGTTCAGAGCTAACGTTGTCGCTGGAAAAATGATTCCTTGGCCTATACCTGTTAAATATACGCATCTTGTAATACCATTAGCTTTCTAAAATAATAGTGTAGTTAATGTATAAGAGCTTAGATCACTCAATTACAGAACAATCTTGGAGATCCACGAGAATGCAATTACATCATTGTCTGTTCTAGTAATTGAAATGAGCTCAGACGAGAGCTATAACGTTGAGCGCCGCTGAATGCCGAACAAAGAGTACGTTGCAGCACAAACCGATGCTCTAAAGGCTCCTCTACTTGTGTGCGTGTACTACCACCGTGCCGCACTCTTTATCAGTATACTGTGCTCTTCGAGTTCAGTGACGCTCAACACAAACGATCCAAGCGGCTTGTCACATTACGGCTCTCATTCGGATTCTTTTGGTGTTCTATAGCTTGAGTTATTTACCAATAATAATGCAATAAGTGACAATAAGAGTCGAGAGAGACATGGCGAAAGCGGTGGCGCAGATTCCAAGGACGACTGTCAGGCAGCCGAAATAGGCGACCTGACGAAAGGCGAATCTCTTCATCATCGGACCGCTTATCAGACCGAGACTGCATGTTATTGTCCCATTAAGATGGAGGATCAGACTCGTTTGTGTCGCAGTAATGCCGAGTCTCGCGAAACGTTCCGCGAAAATAAGACCAAAACACTGCTGGACCGGAAGCACGGCTAGCTGATGAAGGAAATTGCAGTTAATCTCATGAGAATACATCGTTCAAATTTTGCAATATTCACATAGTTTAAAACATTAGTTACATTTTTTTTTTAAATTTTCCAGCTGAGAAAATTATAATTTTTTTTAGAAAATATGAATTTTATAAGAATCATAAAATGTCGAAACAATTTTACCAACATTTTTTTGCCATATAGAGAATAGAATTATCAAATTTATCATCATAAATATTACAAACATTGACAGAACATATCTTAAAATCTGGATTTCTTTCATGAATTTTCAACTTATTTCTCGTTAGAAGAAGTTTTAAATTATTGAAAAAGAATCTTAATAAAATTAAAATCAGAGATTAAAAACTCATTGACACACACATGGCAGGAATTAAAATTTCTAATAAAGATTATAATGAAGAACAATCGACTTACATTGATAACAGTCACGCCAGCGACGATCGCCCATGCCCATCCTCGATCTGTTACTCCACGTGCCATTCTATCAATCATATCAATCATCGTTCAGCAAACGTCTCATGAGAGTATACGTTCCTAGTGATTTTCAGTTGTATTCCGTGCTCGTACCATCAGCAGACTGCAAACCTAATCATCCAGACAACGTATGATCATAAATTTAGATCGGACAAGTGATAAGATACGCATTGCAGATAAGGCCTTTCTCATTTCAATTCGGCTCTTATACATTATACATTTGCATATAATTTATATACATACACATATACGTATGAATCGTATATCTTTTTTTCATTAGAAACAGCTGCAGCTTCTATTATATATTCGCATATTTATATTTTTTATCGTAACCGTATAATCTATTAAACACTTTCTCAATTAATTAATAAAATAGAGACATTAACTAGCAAAAACTTCGTTGCAATTAACTCTATTTATCTCAATTATATATTATATAACAAAAAATGAACGTACGTTAATTGATAAAATAAAAATAAATAATCTTAATATTATTAAAATTATAGACATTATTATTTTTTATTGTTATTTTTAAAATTTTGACGAAACTTTACTGATAAAAGTTTCTTGTATAATTTCTAATAGTTTTTTAGTTCTCTACTTGCAAGTCAACAACTAAATCGATCTCATTCCGAATTATTTACGTTTTCTTAAGTTACAGAATCATGTTAATTAACATAAAGTGGTGAGAATACAAACACATACACACACATACACCTGCTGGCTTGATGGGAATTACTTAAACGGCACAGAAATAATTATTTAAAGTAACGTGCTCAACTTGTTTATTCTTCATCAGCGTCTCAACTTCTTTATCTGTGACTCACAATCAGTCGTTCTCCTTTCTTCTCGCGTGAATCGCTTACTTCGCAATCAAGCAAAGATATTTAATCGAATCGTCAAGCCTCCGCGTTGGCAAGCAATCATCAGAGTATGTTATTTAATGTTAAATACAGACGAAAAATGTTTCAATGCTTCTGTATAATTTCACAACACTCACGTGTGTCAGTTTTGAAAATTAATTGAAATGTCGCACAGGATTTTTTAGGATGCTCCGATATGGATGCTTGACATAAAGGCAAAGATGTGCTCTGACGCGAGCTGTGGACGATCCGAGACTGGCCGAAGAGGAAGAAGAGCAATGAAAACCGGCTCCGCTGTTCCATCCGAGACCAAGCGCTATCATACGTACCGTTTTCACTCAACGAGCTTGAATACATACAACGCGCTTGTGCAGCGTTGCGCCCGGGGTATTTAATTTATAGTCACTTTTATGCGCTCAATGCAAATTAATAAACTGACTTCATTATCTCGTAAGTGCAACGACTCGAGTGATGACTTACATTACATGATATTCATGCTACATTAGTCGCAGTTCTATCGTGCAATTCAATCAGTAAACTTTGTTGCAATTTGATATAAAAATGCAGCTTTTCAGAGAAACATAAAAAAATATGAAAATGAATATTGATATTAGCAGTGTTATCGTACCTGTCAAATTTGATAAATCTTTTCGGACAGTTTCTTTTGAAAACGATAATCAGATTTTTTATTTGTATACAAAATGATAACTGCTTCGACAAGGAAGTTTTACAGATAAACAGACGTGAAATGAGTTTGTTGCACCTTTAAAAAATGCTAACATACCGTTGCATCTGTAGCAGATAAGATATCAGTGCATCGAAAAGATTACAAAGTTATTGAGAATGTACTTTGATCCAGTTTAATACACGAGGAATATTTTTTTGAACAGGAAAATAATCGTGTTGTGACAAAAATTTTAACGCATAACTGATTGTTGTATTGCAATTTATAGTTTATTAATTATACGAGAATTATTAATTGTAGAAAAAAATTCTTGTAAAAAAATAATTTATTTGATTAGCGTTCATAGTACACTAAATTGTAAAAATTTATTATACTTGATGAAAATACATTAGAATTATCCTACGAAATTATTATAAATTTAAAGTACTATTCTATCACATGCTGTTGTAATTTCTTAGCTATGACAAATTGCCTACAAAAGATAACATATAAAAATTCAACGCTCCACACGATAAATGTGGTAAGTATCATTGCGGTCATCACGTGAAGGCAGATCTTGTAGCTATCAGTGACATCTCTAATGTATCCTTTTTAAACAGAAAATATAATAGATACGAAAAATTAATTTATACGCCATTATTTTAATACACACAAGAAACATTATTATCTCGTGTTATATAAAAAAACATACCGATTAAAGGACTCATAATAACGACGCATAAGCCCTTACACACCATAAATATTCCAAATGCACTTGGTAGCTTCTTCAAAGAACAACATTCAGATATGCAGAGATTTAAATTCACTAATGTAGCGCCACGCGAAAATCCAGCTACTACGAACATGGCAATCAATGGTACCCTTTCTGTTTGCTCCGCTAATACTGTGTAAAAAAGAAGGTTTTTTTTTAAATTTCTCTACTTATTTATATTTTTATAAAATTTCATAATTATTAAAATCTTTATTATTAATTATGTATGTGATTATGTATATTTCGATTATAGATAAATATCTTTAATTCAGTAAAACAATTGCTTTAGTAATTAAATATAAATATAAATAAACATTGTTAAATTTAATATATATAAATACGTAGTGTGATGATGAAATTTAATAATAGCTCTTTTAAAATCAATGAGAGAATTACTGGAGCGCATGATTCCAAGGATGAGGCAGCTGATCCAGAAGGTCGTGCGCTTTTTCCAGCCGAATTTGTCGAATAGCGTCGGCAATAACAGTCTAGCGAGGATGTCGGTGAACGCAGTCAGGGACAGGCAAAAGGCCACCTCCGCTTTCGTCATTCCTGTCAATCGTCAAGTTCCTACGGGCAGTTTATATAACTCACGAGCAGTGCCGTAGCGAGGATGTTTGCTGAGATCGGTGTGTTTCGATCATCGAGGTCCCTATAATATTGTTCTAAACAGATTTGTATGTATGCGAAGCGAATAATTTTCTTTCATGTTTAGAACACACGGGAACTCTTCCAACAACAAGGTAATGGACATCCTTTGCTACGGTACTGATTATGCGCGATCTAGATTTAAGTTATAGGTTTAAAATTCTCTCACCGATATCCGAGAGAAAGAAAGGAATCATCAGTTTGAAGTTTGATTCAGACACGTAATAGATGCTGCATCCTAAAGTGACAATTAAATACGTGGAATTTTTAAAAAGATCCAAGTCAAAAGTTGCTTTTATCTTTTTTATGAACGATTTCCTCTTAGGTAAGTTTGATTCAATGTCTACGTTTTGATCCTTGGTCCACGTTGATCCATTTGACAACCTTCGTGTTTCAGGATATGGTTTCATTAATAAAGCATCACTCTCTAGCTCAGGTTTTTTCTAAAAAAAAATGTATATCCTATTAGAAATTTTGCTTTTTCATATTATTCATGTATGAATATACATATACATATATATATTTTTTTATATTATTAGTAATTTATAAAAATTGCAATAAAAATTCTGAACTACGTGATGATTAAATATTTTGCGGATTAGAATAATTACTTCGACCGGCGGTGGCGAAAGAGGTTCTTTAAGTGGGCGTAACAAACATGATCCTACTACAGAATGTAATGCCCATCCTCCAGCGATAAGCACTGTGCCGCGAAATCCATATATATCCAGCAACATATGTACTACCTGTATAAATAAATTGCTAATTATGAAAGATTTTTCCTTTTTACAAATATATTCACTTACCAACGGTACAATCATCATTGCCAACGCGGTTCCCGCCATGGAAAAGCCTATTGCTTGGCCGCGTTTTTTGTCGAAAAACGTATTCAATGCGACGAAGGAGCAAGCCGTGGCAAGGCCAGTACCTAAACCTGTCGTAAATTATATAAAACATTGAAATATTATTTATAAAAACATGTATTTATTATCAAGATCGCAAAATTATATAATTTGTAACAAATTTTATATTTACCTCCTAATACACTATAGGAACAAATAATATATAGCATACTATTAGCTTGCGATGTAATTATTAAACCGCTACAACTTAATATAGATCCAAAAAATGCGACTTGTCGATAGGAATATCTTTTTAATAATGGACCGACTAGAAAACCTGTGAATTTATGATTTTTGATAAGAGAAAATAATGTTTTCTTTTTCATATTACATACGAGTTCTTCTGTATATTATGTGTATTGCATAAATAACGTTTTAACCTGAAAAGTTGATAATGGCATCTAAAACGCTCATTATAACTGATGTCCATGTAGAGTCGATATTAAGATTCTCCAACAGATCTTTGAAAAGTAATCCGAATGATGGATCCAAGGATCTCAAAGAGAGCTACAATTTACATTGTTATTAATAGAATAATAAATAAAACACTTTCTTAATACTAAATTTTACAATTATATATAGTATTGTAAACAATTATATAGATAATATACAGGTCCCAAAAAGATCGCATGTCTTTTCACTGACAGATTCTATGGAACATTCTAAGTCGAAAATTCTTATGCGAAAATGTCGAGATTATAATAGTTTTTAAATGGGAAGCACTTAAAATTAACCAGTCAGTTTGTGGAATTTTGGCGTGCTCAGGTATGACACATCGTGTAATAGTGAAAGTGCTTTTGTATTAAATATTTGTTTAAATATTTTACTGATTTTACATATTCAATCTCCTTTATAAAATTATTGATGTAAGAAAACTACAGTATTATTATGGTAGTTATCTCTTCCTGTGATTTAATATAAAAAAATATTTTATTAAGGCTCGATTGCACCGACGTTATTTCGGCTTTCAGTGAGATGTGTGTCTTTATTTATTTAGAAAGAAAAATGAAGATAGACACATGTCTAAGCTTAAAGCCAAAATAACGTTGGTACAACCGAGCCTAATTATCATAATTTGTAGGCAGAATATGTACAAGAAAAGCCACTTGCCGACGTACTTGTGACGCACTTCATACCTTCATTATTGTACGGTGTGACGTTTTTCCATAAACTAACTGGTTATTTTTAAGTGCTTCCCATTTAAACTAAGTAAAAACTATTATGGTCTTGACATTTTCGCAGTAGAGTTTTCGAATTAGTAGAATTTTCCACAGAATTTGTCATTGTAAGGCGATCTTTTTGGGACACCCTGTATATTAACACAAATTGGTAATGCTAACGTTTAATAAAACGCTACTTTATTTTTATCATCTTATTTAAGTAACTACATAAATAAATTTTGAAGGATATGTATTAACTGATAACATAATCATGAAAGGAAAGATAAAAATAATAGTCTTTTCCTCAAAAATAATTTTGGTTTCTATTGGTATAGTAATAACTCTGTTAATATTTACCGTAATCAGACTGCTTCCAAGACAAACGAACCAACCCCAGCCACCATCCGGAGCTTGTCCTTTAGTATTGTTGTTTTTATTTTCTGTCATCGTCCAGCACGATTTTTCATGTGGTTACTGTAAAATATTATCGTTGAAAAATACTACTGCCAACAATCTTCTCTAAATCAAATTGTCACGAGTGCTTTCGCCAATCGATACCAATATCGCTAATCATTCGCTAAACGCCAATCAAATACGCTTGTTCATCTACAGTACGACTTTCAGACTAAGCGCTGAGTAATACGCTGTCTATTTACTCCTCTCCACTTGTTTCCACTTCTACTGTTGTGGAAAAACACACCGGTCAAGAAGGGGATTTAAAACGTTGTGTGTGTATTAGTGGTACCAATCAAATTGCATACTTAAAAACGTACAAAGCAATAAAAAATATATATAATGCGTGTTACGCAACGACACGGACCAATTATTTTGACATTCGGCGAATGGAGGAAGTCATATGACATGCAAAGTGTAGTCAATCAAAAAAATTTGGCAAACATGGTGAACGATTAAAATATCTATTGTATTGTGTCATAGCCCAGATAGCAAACTAACGTTATTTATCATCAAAATGACGTAATTTTGATGATAAATAACGTCAGTTTGCTATCTGGAATGTAAAGTAACGTTTTTGACGATATTTCGACGTCAGAATGACGATAATTAACGTCAGCTTGCTACCTGGGATGATATGTCAATTGAAAAGAACATGTGATTGGTCTAATGAATTTTCTTTAATATATTGATAAGATACCGTTAGTCATAAGTAATGTGACTAATGTCTATCTCTATTTAATATATCACTATCATTCGTGCTCTTTATTTTTTATCTTAAGTAAAAGATAGCATAAAATGCGAAAAATTATAATTGTATATTGTCCGTATATTAATTATAATTATAAATGAATTTTATAAGTGAATGAATTTATAAATAAATTTTTTAAAATAAATAATGACGTATTATACATAAATTATTTCATGTTACCGCTTAAGTGTGTTATAATGTTATAGGCCGTGTGCCAAAATTCATTGCCAAGACTGAAATCTATAGCATACGTTATGTGTACTATAGATTGTTAACCTTGGCAGTGAATTTTGGAACACAGCCATAACTTTTAATACCTCTATAGAAACTATACAAAATTATTATATGATGCCTGATACGTAAATAATAAATAAATGATGCAATAAATAATACAATAAATAATACAATAAAACTTACCATTGATAGAAAAAAATTTGATTTTTCTATAAGTTGTTTCGTACAATTTCGTTAACTTGTCCCGTTTCGTATATTACTCACGCTTTACTTCTTTCTTCTTCAGCAATACAAATGTTTTTGCGGCTCTCGTTCGAATGAGTAATCGGAGGCTGTTGATATAATTAGCCAATAATTGTTAACGCTAGTGTCCACTGTGATCACATGTGAATCGTTTGCAACACTGAGCGACCTTCGTTGGCTGGACATTTTATCTGTGTCCATATATACATATAGATAGCATTAACAAGGCGATAGGTGTACGTTGGGTTTATATTGTATATAAAATGATACCTACATTATCGATAAAATTGATTTAATAATTGGAATGAAATTTTCACAATATTTTACAACAAATGTATAATCATTGCATTTTTACACTGTAAACTTGTGCAATAATAAAATTAATTATTTGAAATTACAATATGATTTTATCTTTAATATTATATTATATTTAATATATTTGGTACTTTACGCTTAAAGTGATACTATAAGTAGACTAGATAAGTATGATTCATAGTTATGTTATGGCTTTACTGACATAAGCACATTGCGCCTTACTTTATGCAACTTTGAAGCAGATGATGTAAACTGGGTAAACGTTGTTTAGGTTCAGTTTAATTATAAAGACTGTTTCTCTGTAATACATTAATTGTTCTGTTATTTTTAAATTAATATAACTATATACCATTATATGTTTATATCATCATGTTAAATATTATTTTATCGAACCATGTAAAATAATTACATGCTCTCGTAAATTAATAATAATTAATGAAAACCAATGTAATGCATCACATGAATCATATAACAAAAAAGTTATTAAAGCATTATGTATGTATATTACCTTATTTTCCTTAATATTGTAATTTAATAATTATTTAAGAGATTTTATTTTAACTCTTCATTTTATCTAGATTCTTCTATACAATTTTTATAAACTTTTCGAAAAAATTATTATAATGAAAACGTTGTTAATTACATTTTTTTTATATCTATATACTATAAAATATAGATATAAATATACTATAATATGTATATCTATATATTGTATTTTTTAAGAAATGGAACAGACACATAATCCAAGTGAATTTATAATTATAAAACATTGCTTAATTATTAAAACATTATTAATTTATGTTTTATTTAAACATTGCCATATATGACGTTAATCCAGAGTATTAAGATAGTCATATTTATTATCGGTTAATCAGATGTAATGAATTACGTCTTCTATTACCGAATACAATGATAGTTGCAGCATTTTGTTTACATTCGCACCTTGTCTCCATGCAATTCCGTAATTACGGATTCTACAGTGCTAATATTTTACTCTGTCCTAAAAATAGGTGTTTAATATGATGACACTTCGTACATAGATAAGAGGAATCTCGAAAGCGTTTCTGGCATACGCCGCTTAGTCGGAAACTGTCTACCTTCGATTATCGGTGGAAGTGTATCGGAATCGTTGACGTTTGCTTTAAATTTATCTATCATTATTCTGCTAGGTAAATAGTTAAATCTTATCTTCAAATCCGGCATAATGAAAATAGTTAAAATATTGTTTGATCTGGTTAATCTAATAAATAGTGTATAAAAGATTTTTACTGTCATAAACTAGTTACATGTAAATGATGCTAATAAGGATATAAATAATCATATGTAAAAATATTTTTGCTTAAAAATTATTTTTTAATTATGTTTTACATGATTTATGTCAATAAATTGACTATTATTTGGAAAACTTTTATCTTTATATTTATTTGTATTTTATGACTAAGAAAGTTATATTAAATCCGATAAAATAAATTAATATTTTTTTAGTATATTTTTTAAAATAATTTTTGTATTTTTTTTAGAGATAAATTATTTATTTTTATAATTTGCAGAAACTGAATATAAAATATCATTTTTATTATTTCAATGTCTACTATTTTTTCCATCTATGTATATAATTCTTATATATTTTAATAATAAGTAAAATAAAATATATTAATTTGTAAATATTATTTTGCGTATTAATTATATTTATCTTTTATCAAAAATTTTTTCTCTAATACTTTCTTTATTTGCAAAAAACGTGATGCTTTTTAATATGCTTAAATAAATCAGGGACGCGATTATCATAATATGACAGCGACAGAAGTCTATGATACAACGATAAATACATCCCCCATGAACAACGGTGTCAAAAATGAAAAAAACAGTGCAACTGCAAAGTTAGAAAAACTGACAGTTAAAGAGGATGAAATTACACTGGAAGATTTGGCACCAGACGGTGGCTGGGGATGGATAATTGCACTGGCAATGATATTAATTATCGTTAGTATAACAATACATAGTAAACTAAATAATAGTGCTCTTGAAACAGGTATACTTTTTATCTATAAATAATATCTTAAAAATGATTTCGAAATCTGTTCCAACACAAACTTGAATGATTTTGCATAGATATGTAATGTATAATTAATAACTTTTTTTCCATTGTTCTAGTTCACCACGATAGGCCCATCATCCTCATTTTATATAATTTTCGGCGAGTTCCTCGAAAATTCCGGACAGGCAGGCATGGCAGCGAGTCTCTTCAATTCCCTTTTTATGATCACTTTTTCTATTGCCAGTAAGCGCGCATGTGACATGTGTTTAATAAGCAAAATTAAAGAGAAAATGGTGATAAACTAAATTATATTTACACAGCCATTAATCATAATTTCTATATAAATTTAATAATAAACAATTCATAGTGCGATTGCAGAGAAATATGCGGCCTTCGCTTTCTTTTTCTTGGTAACTCTTCGCAGAGGACGAAATTTGCATTTGTATCCGTGTGATAAGAAGATTAAGTGGCTTTCGAAATAAGCGTCATTTTTCTACTCTTATCATCAGTTAAGCCTCTTTTCTGCAAATATGCGATTTCTGCCACTGAGACTTAATACGAAGGATTAAATCGGAGAGCTTGTATATTAAAGTTTTGATTCACATGTTTACGACGTATATGATCGTAGTACGTTTCCGACGCATAAAGTCTCACGGCGCATGATTCGAATCTAACTATAATCGAATTCTCGCTTACGAAAAAATGTACTGTATTTTCTTATCATTCTTAGAACATGTCGTAATTATCAGATTAGAGCATTATTTCTAGTGAAGAAATATGTTTCTGCTGTCACTCTCTGAAGTCTTCATATTGAATGGAAAGATAATGAATTAAATGAAAATTCTCGAATAAGAAATCAAATAAAATTGTATATCTATCTTTTGTTACATAATATACGCAATTTTATTTATATTTAATACTATTAATGTAGAATATCGTGTGATGCCATAATATCTAAAAATGATATATTTTGCCAAGCATACATATTTCTAATTTGAAAGCTAATTAAATATGATAGCGGATAACTAAAAAAATACGATATAAATAACAGATAATAAATTTTATTATAAAAATTATTTAAATATTCAAAGTTTTTAATACTTGAAAAATTACATTAAATAGCATTTTATTCTAATTGATAACAGTTTATCTTTTTATTATTAATTATACAGAGAAATATTTCTTTCTGTAGGCTTGCTCACCAATACATTGCTGAAGAGATATTCTACAAGACCGGTTGGAACCGTAGGTGCAGTCTTCTTCGCGTTACCTAACATCGCCCTGGCCTTCGTCAGAAATATATACGACATGGCTTTTATTTGTTTTCTTCAAGGGTTTGGATTTGGCTTAATTATCACAATCACTAATACGGTTTTCAATTCGTATTTTGTGAAGAAACGAGCGAAAGTAAAACAATTATAGCTAATATTTAAATCTATTTAAAAAGACAAAATTCTTAATAAAAAAAAATTTTTTTTTCTTATTTAGGTGATGTATGCGTCACAAGTCGTTATTGCATTGGGCGGAATTATATATCCCACGTTGTGCGGAAAGATGCTGCTAGTGTTCGGTTTTCGAGGTAAGTGTCATGAAGGCAAAGTTCTAGATACGTATTACAACTCATTGTTGTTCGTCATTTTTGTTTATTTAGGTACTGCGGCAATCATAGGTGCAATAAGTCTTCATAGCATCGTTGGAATGATATTGATGCATCCCGTGGAATGGCACGCCAAAAATCCGGAAGAGGTTCGTGCCGAAAGAGCGCGCGAAAGGGAACAAAAAGTTTTTCGAGAATTGGCACTGGTGAATCGTCGTTCAACCATCGACGTGATCCACTTATCTTCCAAAACTAAATGGAGTAGTCTTCGTAGTCTGAAGGAAGAAAGAGGCACAGAAACACCATTGTTGATTGAAGCTCTTAAGGTGATATAAAATTTGATGAACAGATCATTAGTTAAGACGATAACATCTTCCTCTTTCTTTGTCGGTATGATGTTTCCATTTAATTATATTTGACCATTCATATTTATATTGATTTTGTTTAGCCTTCTGCACAAAGAGTCTCGTCAGTCTCAGCAATTGAGAACGGGATCCGCTGGAAGACAAAATCAGGATCCATATGGGAAAGTTTGTCGAGGCGTACATCGGGTGTTTCGGCCTCCAGCTTAAATAATTTGGCGACTCGCACGACTTGTATACTGAGCGACATACGGCAACTTCAACTGGAAAAGAGAAATAACGAAAGACAGACGGATAAAGAAATGCAGGAGAAGGAAGAGAACCAAGACAAGGAAATCCAGGAGAAGAAAGAGAAACAAGATAAAGAAATCCCGGAGAAAGAAGAAAAACAGGACATTGAGAAAAAAGAAAAGATGGCAAAGTAAGTATACAGTTCACAGTTATTTGTGTAATTGAGAAAATTACATAATTATATAAATTTATAGTTAATACATTTTAAGACTATACATTTATACAAGATGTTGATCGTACTATTAATTGATATTTTATTTTCCTATCTATATATTTTTACAATTCAATAATGCAATTATACTTATACATACATATATTTAATAATATAATAATATACATATAATTTTATATCTTCATAATTTACATTCTAATTTATCTTATTAATACCAAAGGTACAAAACCATTCTGAGAGATCTTGTGGATATGTCTCTGGTGAAGAATGTCTGTTTCATAAACCTGTGCTTTGGTGTCAGTTTCGTTTGTACTGCGGACTACGGTTTTTCTTCTCTTCTTCCTCTTATGATGACCGATTCAGGATATCCGAAAACCTATGGCGCATTGAGCGTTACGATCAGTGGAATAGCCGAGCTGATGTCGAAAATTTTACTATCAATTTTTACACTAATAATGAACGTAAAATCGAAATATATATTTTTTACCGCCACAATTTTCATGGGATTCGCAAGAATAGGTGAGTACATTCAGTTCTCTATAATTGAATAAATAAATTAGCGTGAATTTTTAGTTTCTAAAATGACTCATAAAATTGTATAGGTTTCCTGGTATGCGAGCACACGCTTACAGGTGCTTTCATTACGGTAGCGCTAATCGGACTCGTGCGATCGTGGCTGCTCGTTCCTCAGGCTCTAGTTATCATAGAAGATCTCACCATAGAAAAATTTGCCTCGGCTTACGGCATCAATGCTGTTATTGGTACATTTGTTACGATAGTTTTTGGCGCTATTGTAGGTAAGTTAAGAAAAATATTTATACAATCTTCACGTAATACGTACAATAATACGTAAAATAATTAAATGTGTATAATTTTGCAGGAATTATTAAGGATTGGACTGGTAGTTACAAAATATATCAAATTTCTCTACTAGTGTTAAATTGCGTATTTATTTTACCTTGGGCTCTACAATTTATCTTCGTAGACTTTAAAAAATGGCGGAAGCAACGCGCACAGGAAACAAGAAGAAAGTCTATCGGCAATCGATGGGAATAAAGAATTATGGAATGTCTCGAGAATTAAAGATTCGTACTGAACCATTTATCAAGTTGCATTTTCGTCCTTTCCTCATTGAAATGTCTAGTATTTTTAATTATTCTTGGTATATACGGAAC
>VBVQ01002512.1:0-24448 GCA_011636635.1 Tetramorium simillimum | reverse complement strand
GATATCTAGATGGATTGTTACAAAAAGTAAATAATTATCCAGAATTTTTTTACAAAATCCAGATAGATTTCCATGTAGATTTTGACAAAATTCTGATAGGTATGATGGATTTTATAAAAATTTTGTCAATATTCAGGTACAAAAATTTACGTGGATCATGCAAAATGTATAATACATTAGATATTCAATGATATTTTATTTGTAAAAATTCTTTCGATATCGATGTGTGAATCGTTAACGAAATGCCAGAGCGACGGCATTATAAATATATTTCTACTAACTTGACTGTATTATTTATAACTGAACGAAAATTCAATCGTAGATGGAATATAAATTTTCTCTTACCGTTGGATTATATTAATTAATTATATTAGAAATTAACGTTTCATATTTCAAAGAATTCCTTAGAAAACTTATTCTCGCCATAAAATAAACGTAAATCAGAACCTATTAATTTCTTTAAATTTATTTCTTGTCCCTCTGACTTTTTCTACACTCTTATATTATTTCCACTTTAAAACTGTGCAACGAATCGTGAATCAGAGTTTATTACCAAAAGAACTGACAGTCCTAATTCTGTTGAAGGTGAAGCTGATTCCTGGAAAGGAAAAGTTCGAGACCACCTCGAGGAATGAATCATGGCCGCAGTGGAACGAGGAATTTGTTTTTCCCCTGCGAAAAGAAACCAAGCAAAAGTTTGGCAAATCAAAAGTCGTGGAGGAAGAAATTAACGGATCGAGATTTATCGTCGCGACTCTCTATGCGGTTCTTGAAGACAAGCCGCTGATAGCGACCGAGAAGAAGGATGCGGATAAGGAGAAAACGTCGCCTACTAAGGAGTCGCCCAAGAAGGGCGGAAAAAAGAAGGAGGGCCAAGGCACCTCCAGCGATAATCAGGACTCCACCAAGAACAAACTTCTTAGCCAGTTCTTCGGCAAGAACTCCGACAAGCTCGGGGAACCTACAGCCACGGAGAGAAGAGCCTACGACAAGAGACGAACCGTTGGCGCCACGACGATTCCACTCGACCCGAAGAACTTTGTTTGCAAACCGCCAAAATCGAAGCATGCCAGCGACGTGTCCACAGGGGACTTGTGGAAGCCATTACGACCGATCGCCAGTGGCATCTCGGGTGCTGAGGAGAGAGTAAGTTTTCGTAACAGCTGCACTGCGGTCGCAAAAACCACAGTTATGCCATTTTTCAATGAAGAAGCATTGACTGTGCTATTTGCGAACACACTAATGTTTATGCAAATTTAATCTTTAACTTAAAACAACAAAGCATTATGTAAAGTTCATTGTAAAGAATTTATTGCTTATTAGCATAAAATAGTTGATTACAGATTTAAGTATGTAGATTTACTTTTCCGATTAGGAACTGTGTTTTAAGACCGACAAATAACTGGCGTGCAGTTTACTGAGCTAGAAATTAATTTATAAAAATTCACGTAAAAATATTAGACTACCAAGATCCAGCTAGGATCATAGTTTTCCTTTTTTGTATTTAATATTCTCACGGTCCATTTACTATTGTTTACAACATAATAATATTGTATATACCCATTATAAGTTATGTAATTGCGAAATCATCTTTAACAAAGAGATTTTCTCAGAGATAGAGTTTATTTTCCATGATAAAATTTTAATTATTAAAAATACATCTAGTATTTTTTCTTCATTCTCGCAATTCTTTGAAAATAGCTATGATTTTATTTTATGTATTAATAAAATATATATATATACATATATAAAGCGCGCGTTTATAGTTGTTGAAATTTTCATCCATAATATATATCGCTCTACTCTTCGTTTTGTTATTAAAATATACAGTGGTGTGCAAAAGTTGTTGGCCAAACTTATTTTTGATTGTAATTTCTAAGATAAAAGAATTGCACTATTTTAAGGTATATGAGATGTAAAGCTTAAATAATTAACAGATTAATTTTATATTAAACTATAAAGATTTATTCTATTCTAATGAGTTATTAACAAATAACATAAACATTATTGTTCAAAAGTTCCTGGCCACGTTTATTTTCAACAAAAAGAGTAACTTTAGACACTTTGATTCAGCAAATAATAGTCTTTCACACATAGTACTTTGTTGCCATGCCCTCTGAAGTTATTACTGCGGCACAGCGACGAGGCATAGACTCTATCAATTGATCGATAAGACTCTTTGGTATATTATCCCATTCTTCCGCCAAATGGTCGAGTAACTGTGTTTTATTTGAGTGCTTACGGACCTTAACTCGGCACGCTACTTCATTCCACAAATTCTCGATGGGGTTGAGGTCCGGAGACTGCGATGGACAAGTTAAAACCTGCAGTTTTTCTGTCAGTAGCCAACTCTTTACAAGATCTGAGGTGTGGTTCGGTTCGTTATCATGTTGAAATATCCAGTTTCTTGGCATTTTGCGCGCCTGGCGTATGGTAGCAAATACGCGTCTGGCGTATGGCAGCAAATATTCCTCCAAGATATGCTTATATGTCGCAGCATTCATAATTCCATCAATATTGATTAATGGACCAACGCCATAAGCAGAGAAAACACTCCATACCAACACGTCGCCTTCCCCATGTTCTACAGTTGGAATTTGGTAGCTTACATTATTTCTCGTACCAATGGGAAATTGCACAAAATGCCTTCCATCACTTCCAAACAGATTAAATTTAGATTCACCGGAAAATACTACCTTTTTCCAGTCTTCCACTGTCCAGTTTATATGATCTTTAGCAAACTGTAAACGGATCTTCTGATTTTCTTTGCTAATTAAAGGCTTGTTGATACGTCCGAACAATCCAAGATCGCGTAGACGTTTTGTAACGGTAGCGTGGCTAACATTGGCAAGGTTTTTATCACGGAGTTGGCGAGCAATGGCACATGCTGTTTTCCGTGGATTAATAATTGACATTATTTTAATCACACGATCTACTTCTATTGTTGTTTTTCGCAGTCTTCCACTTTGCGGGCGATTCTTTAGATCAGATCCAGCGCGGTGTTTAGCCAATATATTATAAACAGTCGACTTACAAATGCCTAAAAGTTTAACAATGTCACGAGGTACCTTGCCACTTTGTGACAAGTTAATAATTTCGTGAATTTGCTGGTCCGTCGTCCTTGTCGTCCGCGGCATGTTGACACTCTGATGTGACACCTTTTTGACCGATTATTCTTTGGGAAATGTATTGATAAGAACTCGGTAGAAGCGTGACACAAGTAATAAATACAATGGCCAAGGACTTTTAAACAGTTTGTAAACACACTTTCAAAAGATAAACTTTGGAAATTACGAGTGCTATTTTCCATACAATATCACAATTTACATCTACTTATAATTAAAACTCACCCTCTTTCTGTTGATAGTATATTATCAAAAATGAACTTGACCAAGAACTTTTGCACACCACTGTACATGAGGCAATATTCTTTCAGAAAGAGAATAAGAAGGGGCAAGTCGAACTGTCCTTATGTCTATCGAAGGGCGAGAAAGATGAAGACAGCGGCGGACAGCTAATATTGTCTCTAAACCGTCTGAGATGTTCGCTTCAGACGATGCACGAGCACGAGGGTCTAAAGGGACAGATGTATCTGAAGATGTCGGTCGTGGACAACGGACGAGTAACACACTTCTGGAAGAGTGATCGATTTACACCGACAGTGTCCATGAAATTCTCACCGGAGGCGGCGAGAGTCGTCGCCGACAATCCATACAAAGGAGCGCTCAACGACGTAAGCTTCGTCGTAAAGTTCGTCTCGAAAAATAAGATGGGTAAGCTCTTTAAAAAAGTTTCGTAAAACCTTTAAAAAATATATAATACATATTACAAACTATTATAAGACATTGCTATACGCTCACATTGCTCTCTATTCCGCGATTATCTAGGCAAGAAGAGTCCCGTGGGCCACTTTGTGATCGGGCCCGATGTCGGTGGAACTTACGGCGAGCAGTGGAAGCAAGCTCTGGCGAAACCGGGGCAACAGATAACGAAATGGCAGGCGTTCGAATAGAAATAAGACGCACGTGAAGTCGCGTATCTGAATCAACATTGCGCAGTCGTCGAACGACGTGGATTTCCTCTTGGATATCTAGAGGCAGAGCAGCGAAAACGAGAGCGCTATACACACGCCATAAATATTTAAGACGTCGATCGATAAGGTCATTCCAAAGAATACCGTAGAAACATATACGAATGCAAACGCGTTTACGTGAATCTTTCTTGCTGAACATGCTAACGATCTGCTGCTGCTGATTTTACATGAGAAAATCATCCCGTGACCTCACAGGAGGAAAATGTTTTTCGGATGCACGAGTCTAGCTGCAATTTTCGAACCGCACGTATTCTGTACATATGAAATATGAAAACCTTTGCCAATTTCAACCGTCCTCGATTCCGCAAAGGAGAGAACTCGATGTTTCTGTCCCAAATCCGATCAATGTAACCGTCCGTAAAGTAAGAACTATTTCTAAGCACATAGGTATTGTCTAAATGTATAGATAAGTGGATAATCGTAACAACTACAACATATCATATTTCGTAAGATTTCACGAGAATATAAACTCGCCATGTTACTTTAGTATTAATTGATATTTTATTTCGACACAGCATAAAATTTTTATATATAAATTAAAACGCTCATATAATCGCTTGCGAAAACGCATCATTAAAGATGATACGTTTTAATAATGATAAATTTGACTAGTTTAGTATTTTAAATGCTCATTTTTATTGCCACGCTAGCTATAGAAACGGAGTAAGCGGCGATTAATATTTGGAATTGATATTAGCAAAAAGCTATTTCCAATTGTGATACATTGAAATATTTGTTCTATATCAATCATTATTTATACATTTATACATTTATGAACATAAAATATTTTATATCAAAAAAATCGCAAAACATGTCGTAATTACACCAAATTCTT
Source organism: Tetramorium simillimum (assembly GCA_011636635.1). Classification (NCBI taxonomy): domain Eukaryota; kingdom Metazoa; phylum Arthropoda; class Insecta; order Hymenoptera; family Formicidae; genus Tetramorium; species Tetramorium simillimum. The sequence goes on along the minus strand of VBVQ01002512.1, from coordinate 19,520 downwards.
TTAAAGACATTAAGAATTAATTAATTAGTATTATGATTTTCAGTGTTTTTACAACTCAAATAAAAATATCACAAAAAGAAATAGTTAAGAGAATTCTTAAGTATTTACGAAATTGTGTAACACCTTAATTAACATATTTTCTATAACTTTCTACAATTGTTTTAATAATACATATTTTGACGATATTTTAAGGAATATTTGTATGTTTGTAACTGCTGACACCAAAAAATACACATACATTTCGTTAAAAATTATATTTTTATTTACTTCTGTATCGTATGTAAAAGAGAAACTTTATTTATAAAAATATATCTCATATTAACCATAATTTTATTATTCTCCTGCAACGAATAAAAAGCTCAATGAGTTTCTTAGGTTTCACATTTATTTCAAAAAATCATTTTATTGTCAGTACTTCATACAATTTTTATAGGAAATTTTGAGCACGACATATTGAATGATATTGTGCTTCATATGAATAAAATAAGTCGACGATATGTTATGCATGCCTTGTTTATATAGTATGGCAGTAAAAGGTTAAATATTATTAAGAGAAAATATATACAAAAATATTAAGAAAACGGCAAAATACCGCGTTAACACTAATTTGATCGCGTGATTAATCTGGACGGCAGAGTTTTAGCAGTCTTATCTTTAATATCTGGGGTTATAATAATTGACTAATTTGATATTAGTAAGATCCATAATTTGTACTATAGTAATATTAAAATGGAAAGAATAGTACAATATACATTTTTTTTGTATAGCAGTAAAAATATATTTCTACAAAATATGTGTAATTTATTGATAAAATATATCTTAAGCCAAGGCAAATTACTGACTTACTGGAAGTTATGCCTTCTTATAAATATTAAAAATTGCCATCATTGATATTTAAAGATAGACGTAAAAAGGCACATTGCGTAAAAAAGTTATAAAAATTATAAAATTGCACAGTAAAAAACTATGATATCTATATATATTTGATTGGGCGTTTGAGTTTTCCCTGACGTTCGATGCGTAAAATGAGAGGAGTATTCGTAAGTACAAGTGAATCTTGAACTGTAGAGATAGTTACTGAAATCTAAAGTATCCAGTGAATCAGATCTGTTAAGAATCTTTGGCTAGACTTGTTTTCAAACGACAAACGCATATCGAACGGTTGTTATCAGGCCGATCAACAAGAGCAGCCAATTTCCATATTGATAGGGCGCCGTGTTACAACCGTCTTTGCTGTTGCACGTGCAGTATTCCATAAAAATATTGTACGTTCCAGTTCGCATTAGGCAGAATCGCTCGTCGCCCGAGATCCCTGGCTCGCCCATGTAAGCGCAGCTGCGAAAATATCTCCATTCCCCGTTGACTGCAAACGAAAGTTTTTATGAAATACAGAATAAAATCGACAAGGCAACGGATTTACATTTCTGCACATTAATTGTGTACGGTATCGCATAATGCCATTATAGGGAAATAACCTTTTTGACGAATTTTACGACACATAGTCGGTCTTATGCCTGGCAGGTGCTCCAACTCGGGTTCCTGTTTACAGTCTGTAATGGGTACTGTGGAATTGTCGAACGGATCCGCGCACTTCGGATCCGAGTCTGACCTGCACACCCAGCATTTGATAGAAAGGCCTGAAAGAATACGACAAGGTTCGAAACTTTTTCATTTCCATCTGCAAGTACATACTTTTTTTTCCAACATTCTAAACACTTTCGTCTTAAGTACCACCCGATGCACACTTGTTTTCATAAAGTGAAGGTTAGGAATACGTTTGCGGAATAAAATTCTTATCGCAATTATACGCAAATCATCAAGAAGTCCGGCGACATATTACACATCCGCGCGCAAAGTATTCGCAATCTCGCGCTTTGAGAAGGTCATTTAAAGGTTAATATAATAATATTAATTAAATAAAACTTAAATCTTTTTCAGACGTATCGGTTAATATACCTTCTTGGAGGCAGCAAAGGAAGAGCAACGCTGTCGCGAGAAAGGAGATGCGGAATCCACTGGCCATTTCGGAAAAAATGCGAGGAATGTCTTAGCTCTACGCCGAAAACTTCTCGCGGGAGAGAGATTCAATGCCTCCAAATATACTTTATGTATTCTATATGTCCACGCCTATAATTGACACAACTGACCGCGCGCCGCGCTAGTCCTCCAGTTATATCGGGTGCCTCAGAAATAAACGAGTCGGAGCAAGCTACTCACTGAATGTTGCTAAAAGGGCCTCAGGCAATATTTATAATAAATAATCCAGTTTCATCAAACGCCGATGGATAATTATTAGGATTATTGATATAAATGTGTGATAAATAGTGTAATAAATAAATATTGAACAATACTCTTTTTACGACAAATAAATTTCCCGGATTCATACTGGAACTATTCTATGCACTTCATGCATCGTGTTCATAATTATCGCGCAATTAATTACGCAGCGTACTCCGACCTCTCACCCAGCTGTTCATAAAGGGTGTCCTACTAATAAGTAATCCAAGTAAATTTTTATTTACTAATACTTTGACGTCATGTTTCAGTAAATAACACTGTCTGACAAAATTTGACATTTTTTTTGCAACATAAGTGTGAATAATCATTTTCAGCGTATTTTTGTCTGCTGAACACAAATCCGTTATTCAAATTTGGTTATCCCGTGATAATTTTGAAAAAAATGGCATCAAAGTAGCCAAAAATGACGATTTCGAGGGTTTTTATGACAGCAGGCAAAAATACGTTGAAAATGACTATTCACATACATGTTATAAAAATAATGTTGGAACTAATATAAAAAATATTGGGAGACGCAATGAAGTTGTAAAAAAAATAGAAATAATTTTTATATTGCAAGCAAACAACGAGAAGCTGTCTCTCGATATCGTGTCTTTCATATATATACGTTACTGAGAACTTCGGGTACACTCGGGTTCTTCGGAATTACGTCACGCATGACTCGAGTTAACCGCGCCCGACAGATGTGATACTCCTTGTTACAGTGTCACGGTATATAGTGGCATGCATATTTACCAGTGGAGCGAAATTATATTATTTTATAGCGATAAAGAGAAAAAAGTGTGCACGAAATAAAATAAAATAAAATGATTTGATGTTTCCAAACAGATGAATCTAAAAAAAGAACAGGTGAATATGCAAAGTTTCGAAAAGTCATAAATAAATAATCACGAAAATTGCGAGATTATGGGACTTTCGGGATATTATTGCCATTTTTTAAATTCTAATACATTTTTCCAAGACTTTACATATCCGCTAAAAACAAAAATCTAGTTTAACTTAAAAAAAAAAGGCAATTTTAGAATTGTATATTTCAAACATGTAAAAGAAATATTCGATCTCATATCAATCAATTTACATATTGATAAAATCTTCAAGTTCTTCATTATACATGTTCAGGTTTAAAATTATAATATCAAATATCTCAAAACGAACGAATATATAAATATGTACAGATATATATATATAGTAAGTTGCATTACGCACGTAGGCGTGCACGATATTAGAAAATAAACGGGTTGTCAGTCAACTGTCTCTAATCGTCCGCGAGTTTTTATCAGGGCGAACGCGATCTCCCGCGCGCACCAGCACATGGAGCACACGGTTCAACGTCCCGACGTAGCGAAATTGTAAAAAGTCATAGTCGCCTGCGAGAAAACAGGACGCAACTGTTACGACAAACGTCCGCGACAAGCGTCTCGGCTCGAGATTCGAAGACCGTTCGTGAAAATATCTCCTTATCTCTCCTTCCTCGCGTTCGCGTTCTGCATCACGTGAAATTTCGAATCGACCGGCGATGCGTCGGGAGGACTGCCCAGACCCACGTCCAGGCATCCTCTATCTGTATCAGTCTGAGGGAAGGGGGACGATCTTGGGACCCCACGGATCTCGTAGCCCGCAGCGAGCGGGATCGGCTTCGCTTTCGCGGGTGGTCCACGCCGACAACGGGCGACGTCCGCGCGCGCGCGCGCGTTTCAGCTCGGAGCTCCCCGTTCCGGGGGAAACATTTGAATGCTATAAATAAATATAAATAAATTGATTTGCCGGCATTAGCATAAGTAGCGAGGGGGAGACGCGGGGCGACTTGGACTCCGGTGTCTCGCCGCCGCCGCCGCCCGCGTCTCCCTTTCTCAGCCCGCTCGCCGTCCCGTTCTCGCGCAAGTCGTCGTGCCGGCCGGACGTTGATTTATATCAGTGTCCCTTCGGTTTCTGCGGCATTCACCGTCGACTCTTCTTCCCTTTAACTTAAAAGGGCACTGGACTATGGCGTCCGGATGCGCGCACGGCCGTCCCGTCTTCTTTGGTCTCGAACTCGTGGGAATTAATTCGAGAGTCGCTCTTTATGTGTTGCAATATATGTGTACCGATAGTATCATAATGTACAGCAATAATATACTCGCGTCTGATTTCAAATTTGCAGAACACGTCAAATTTAATTCTATTTTCGATAAATAATAATTATTTTAATCTGAAATAATTAGTCTTTAATTTTCCAAGAGTTAAGAAGCTAAATTTTGAAAGGTAATGTTTAGACAATTTATTTATCGATTTATTTGCAATATAAAAACTATTGCAATTTTTATAATTCAACAGGTTTTCAGCTCCTCCTTATTTATTTTGGAGATAAAAAGTTATGTGTAGTAAGAAATATTCACTTCCGTGGAAACTTCCAAGAAAACGACTAAAGATAATCAAGCAAATTAAAATGCAGTATTCAATTATACGGAAAAGCATGCGCTTTGAAGCTCTTATTTAACACTCAAGATCAGTGTGAAGACCAATTTTTTATCCTCAATATATGAGAATCTTTATGTTGGTGGCAAAGATTAATGATCTTTAACTATTATGTGCGATGGACAGTTATAATGTATTTCCACGAAAAGCAATTCCCCGTAAATGTTTTAACGGAACTCATATTTCCTTCGTTAATGCACGGCCCGCGTAACTAGCGGCGCAATTGCAGTTGCCGATATTCAATGCCGAGCTTTTCTCCGCAGTCGTCATTTTAACTACCTTCAACTACACTGTAAACTTCTATGCCACTGTTCCTTCTCAATATTCAGTTAATTTGACTAAAACAATGAGATAAAATTAGCGTCACATTGAGTAATCCTTATTCAATATATTGTTATTTAATATATTAATACATTAATTTATCTAATTTAACTTCCGTGTTAGTCAAAATTTTACTTTCCTTTTAGACAAAATTAATGAAATATTGAGTAGGAGCAGTGGTGACCTATCGAATAGTTAAAAATTACTCAAATTGAGTAAAATTTAACACTACGAGTTTAACAGTGTACTTTTAACCACAGTCGCTACCTCGCGTCATCGGTGAAACGAGGATCATGAGGCGACGTTTGTTCTGGACCATCGTGCTTTCCTGTCTCGTCGAAAGTCAAAGCCGTCTTTCTCCGTCGACCGATCGTTCGGGCGACGATTTTTTCGCGGATATCTTGAGCAGAGTATTGCAAACGTCGCGCGCCAACGACGTTCTCCTCATACTTCGAGATTCGCTACTGGACGGACAGGCGGACGACATCCTCGGCGAAATAGTCGCGGCGACAGCCCGGCGCGTACCGACGCTCTACGTGGACGCGGATCGGACGGAGGCCGAGTTTCAGGTTTCCTCCTGGGCGCTGTCGCGCGAACTAGTCGTGTATATCTACGTCTCGGGGCGAGGACCGGATGCCGTCGAGGGCGAGCTCGTGGCCGAAGACACGAGACGCCTCGTGCACGGCCGTGCCCGGCCCAAGGTGCTCGTGCTGATGATACTCCGTCGACCGTGTCGCAATCCCGCGGCGCTCTTCCGCGCGATGTGGTCGCGGAAGATTCTCGACGCGATCGTCGTGGAACACGTCAGATCCGAGGGCACCGCGATCGTCCACCGGTACGACCCGTTCACCGACAGTCGCACCGGGAGACCGTATTCCGCGGACGCCACGTGGTTCACGGATGACTTTCCAAACATGCAGGGCTACCCCCTCGTGTACGCCTTCACCGGCCGACCTCCTTACAGCGAGATTGTGTCGACACCCAAGGGACGGGAACTGAGAGGCGCGGACAAGGTCCTGGCCGACATCTTGGCGGACAAGATGAACTTTACCGGGGTACCCAAGATAATAACGAAGCCCATATATTTCCGTAGTATGCCCAATGGCACTCGGTACGGCATCCTCTATGACATATCTTCCGGGAAATACGACGCCCTCCTGATCACGCTGCCGATGTTGGGAAATCTACACGCTGAGCGATGCGCCGTGAAGTACACCGATCCCTTCCTGCTCGAGAACTGGTGCTTCGTGGTGCCGAAGCTGCTGGCGGAGCGGAATTTCATGGCCACCACTGCGATCCGATCGCTCTTCGTCAGCCTCTCGATCGTAGGGATCTTCTGGCTGTGCTCGAAACTGATGAGGTTCAGTCCGGGCAGGTGGCACTTTTTAAGAATCGTCGGTGTCATACTGACCGCGTCTTTCCCGCCGGCGCCCACCAGGCTGCACGAACGAATCGTCTTTCTCAGCATTTTCGCCGCTTCCTCTTCCTACACCTCGATGCTCTTCGCCGAGCTGACGAGCACCGGTTTCGAGAGCGATCGTTACGTTCAGTTCGATCACCTGGAGGATCTGACGAGTTCCGACCTGGAGCTGATGATGCACGAAAACACGCGGAGCACCATCAAGCTGTACAACGACGCCTTCGAAGATCACATACGCAAAACGGGCAAGAGAATCTCGGAGATTTCCTCCACGGATATCTGCCTCAAGGATCTGCTGATGCACCAGAACGTGTCCTGCTTCGTGAATGAAAATTGGGCGGAACTAATCGCGGTCAACAATATGCGGAGCGGCAGGACCGTGATAAAATTGACGAAGCTCTGTTACCTGTCGCCACCGGCCGGCAAAGTTTTTTCGGAGGGCTCGCCTTACGTCCGGCGTGTCAGCGAGTTGCTTCTTACGCTCATGTCGGCAGGCATTCGCGATAAATTGCACCGCGAGTACCTGAGAAACGAGACGAAGGAGACGGCATTCCGAATGAGCCGAGATCACGCAGACTTTAAGTATATTCACGTTAGTGTGTTCTACCCGGTGATCTACGTACTTGCAACGGGATATTCGATATCCGCTTTCGTTTTCATTGGCGAATTGATTTGGAAATATTTTGACATTAATTTATGAATCTGTTCATTTTTTTAACTCTTAAAGGCGCTATCACGCGTGAAATATCGTTCAACTTTGTTTGTTACGTGTATAACAAAATACATAATTGATTTATTTTAGTTAACGTTGTCACTACTGATAGCCTGAAACTATCCTTATTTATCGCTCATATGTTGGGTTTGTTTTTGTTAAAATTTCAATATTATATTTCGATTAACGATATCTAAACTTGCGAGTTAAATTTTTAATAACGTCGTATGCCTTTATTATTTCATATTATTTTATAATCATAAAATTTCTGAATGAAATTAAAATGTTATGTTATTAAACATGAGATGAAGAACGACGACTTTTAGGTAAAAATAAGTCGTTATTAAAATTTTAATATCATTTTAATTAATGATATCTAAACCTGCAAGATTAATTAAATTTGTAATATAACGTTATATGTTTTTATTTTTTCATATTATTTTATAATCATAAAATTTCTGAATAAAATTAAAATGTTATGTGTTATGAAACATGAGATGAAGAATGACGACTTTGGCTACGTTCCATTTAACGCTCGCAATACTCACGAGCATCGTTGGTCCTTGTTTAATATTTGATGAACAACAAGGATGAAATGATTCCACGAGTGTTGCGAGCGTTAAATGGAACTTACCCTTTTAGGTAAAAATTAGTCGTTATATTTTTTAATAATATTAAAAATGCAAAAATTCGCAAAATTGAGCTGAAATTTCATGACAAGCCTAAGAATTAATAGTATATTATCCAAATGATAAACACGAAGAATAATTTAGGAAAAAATAAGCAACAATATACCGACATAATTACGATGAATGAGGCTATTATCGGCAAAAATTTGTTTCTACTTTCACGATCGGAGACGAAGCGCCAATCAATAACATCATGCATACGTAATTCGAGAATTGGTTCCCTCGAGGGCGACATTATCGAATAGGCAGACGTTGCGGCGCGCGAAACTGATGATCGCCGCGATACCGGTGGCGATAATGAGACGCGTACTTTAATCGCGTTCCGCGGAACGCAGTTAATCTTCGTTATTGCGAGTACGCCGTGACGTCGACGCGTAATCGTTATATACGGCGCGAGATGGACGCGAGCAATTTTGATCAATGTAACAGTTTCCTCAAACGAGCGGAACGCCTCCGACCTGCTCATGCGAGCGCGAGCTCGCATCGTTTACGTGAGTCAGTCTCGCTTAGGTCGAAAAGCGGTCCTCGTTTCGGGAACGAAATCACCGGCCTGAAGAGCGGGGCATGCTTCTTGCTTATTTTTTCCTCAAAAACAGGCAATTTCGTGTAATCTTCTTGCGAGAGCGGGGCGTGGCTCAGACCACAGGGATACTTTGGTAGGCAACTGCGACGTGTGTCATTAACCGAATCCTTCAACCGACCGTCGGTCTCTGCTTCCCCCTTTTCCAACTTGAATGAATAAGTTTAGAATTACGAAGGTGTGGTCCTCCCCGGACTGACCGTGAGTTCACGATACGCATGTAGCGGTAATCTCTAATATGTTACGTCTCTCCGTGTTCATTACGAGAAACTCGAAAGGACTGAAGAATACCGCTGTGCGCTCCGGTTGACATATGGTTAACAATAAATGCCGTAGAATCGACCTGTGCAATTATTCTGGCGTCACAGATGGTTCTCTGTGTTTCTCACGCATCTTTCATCGTCATCTCTCGCGCAAGACACACGTCCGCCCAGATAGGAAACGCATGCAGAAAAATTTTAGCATCATTTTAATTTTAAAATATAATATATAATATATTGTATGTTGTATATTGTATATAATGTATATAATATCTAACAAGTCTAAATCTAACTTTTAAAATCAATAATTCTAAATTTAATTATTGTAACATGTAGCAATCTTAAAAAACTGATGCCTAAAGTAAATTCTTCTACATAATTGTATAATTAGGACGAATCATCTTACCACAATTAATACTGAATACATTTCAGAAATGAATTTTGCAATTATTGTAAAAACCGTTACAGCATAAAACTGTGCAATTATTATTCAAGTAGAGAGTAAGAAATTTTTTATTTTTTTCATTTCTTAAGTAACTTTGGTTCATAATTCTCTCAATATTTATAACTTGCAATTATAAAATTCTTTTCCAGCAAAAGATATGCGTTTTGCAGAATCACCTCATGACACGTATCACGAAGTGCTGTGAATGGAAAGAAGCAATAATTGTGCATTTATTACAAAAGTTTCCTATCTGGATACGTGACCTAGATGTTCAGTAGCACTAAAATACTGAAGCTCGCGTTACACGGAGACATAAATACTTAGTATCAAAGGCGACTCGACATCTCGCGTATATTTTTAAAAATCATCCGCGCACGTCGTATACATTCTGCCGTCTTAATTGAACAAGAAGTCCAGCAAGAAATCGCCGGCGCGATTCGAGCGCGCAAGAAACATAACAGCCGGGATGCAGGCGTAAGAGCGTTTTAGTACCGCGCTATTAAGCGGCTAATCTATTTTAAAATTAATGTCGGAAGAGAAGCTGATGTTATCGGCGGCGAGAGACCAGTCCGTCCGGTCGGCGATCGGCCGGCGAGCCGGGAGAGCTTCTCCCGCCGGACGATTGATAAACAAACGTCGCGTTAATACGAATTCATCTTCGCGCGGACGTTCCGCGTGATCAACCGTAAACGCGTCTTCGGCTACGAGGTAGAGGTCCCGTCGTCACCCCACCGCCGCCCGCCACCGAGAATCACCCTCCACTTCCGCCTGGCTTGGCAGCCACTCCTCTCAGCAGCCTCCGTTGATACTTCCTCTCGCGCGCGTGTATCTCGTCAGTCGGCCTGGAGCCACGTGCGTGTGCCTGCTCGAGTGGCTCCCGCACGAGCGACACATCGGACAGTGTCATTTCGCGCCGACGAAACGCGCTGCCGATGACAGATGAGCGTCTCTGCACGGAATTGCCGCGGTAGACGGATAATTGCGTTTTTATTGTCGAAGGACCGATCGATGAGGAAGCTGGCTGGAGAGAGTCCAGCTTCTAATAGACTAAAAGAAACGTCAGTTTGTTGATGATACACGCGGGACAGTATAATAGACGAAGAACTCGGGGAAAAAAGCTGAAGAGCAGCTGAAGAGCAGCTCTTGACTTGTGTCAAGATGTTACACGCAATGCAACTAGGATATTAAATGTTCATTCCACCTCTGTCTAGAAGCAAATGTGAGATAGAGCGAGATATTAATGGGACGCTCATTCGTGTACAAGAAATCCAGGATCCAGGAACTCGCGGGGAACGCGATCGCCGGCTCAAAGGAGGCCCGAAATATCTCATCGGGGTTCATCGATCAAGCCCGGCGGGACGCGGCACGATCCGCCGCCGATACTACGCTACGTACGCGGGCGAGTGCAACTTCGGGGAAGAACAAAGATATCACCGCGGGCCCGCGAGCGACTAGGTAGCCCTCAAAGGTGAAGACAGACAGTCCGTTGGAAGTCGGGAGAACTAAAAATATCAGCCGGTTCCGCGGTTGGCCGGCGCGGTGTGCGCGCCCGCAAGCAGGCCCCTTGCCGCGTCCGCGTTGCCGCCGCTGGACCATTTCGCCGGCGCTGGAGAGGAGGAGTGATAGCTTCATGTGGACAGGGCTCGCCTTGAATCCCGCGGACGGCGATTCGCGGTAAACGACTATCAGACACGATCGTCGTTACCGCGACGAGCCCGCCGACAGACCGGACATTCACGCGGAACGCGATCGCGCGCCGCGTCTCGGCGCGCAGTCCTCGCCGACGTCTGCTCTATCGTCTGCAGACCCCGTCGAAGATAAACGTCGAAAATAGCAGGTATAGTTGTGAGACTTGAAAGCAAAACACGGAACGTCTGTCGATCGATCTTGATGCATCGATCTGCACAACTTTGAGCTATTTATTCTTTCGGACACGTTGAGGCGCCGGGGTAAAATCTCTCCCGTTGATGCACGGTATTTAGGGAACTGAGGTACATAGCAACGAAGGCTCCTCGCGTACGTCGAGGGGTACAGACGTCAAGTGCGATCTTTTGATCTCGTAACGATTTGCACGCGAGAATAAGACGTCAAACGGTTCCGTTGGATACAAATTAGCTGAAATGCACGAGAAGTATATTTTTTTTTTATTCGTTTCTGAGCAGACCGACCTGAACGCCGGCTGGAAGAGATATAAATCACGCCGCGCTATAATAGGAGTCTTCGCGGCATGTGTGAAATATACGGGATATGATTGTTGAAATCACTGAAATTCTACTCATCTTTAACCCATTAAAGTCCATGGCTAGCACAGTCGAGATAGCGACAAATTATTGGATTCATAAGGTAAAAATAAGGTTCATACGGTTTTTCTTTTATTTGTTAATAAAAAATTGTTCAAACAATTTTTTTTATTAATTGTTCTTGCAAAATCTAAAAATGTCATTCGATTCTACGGGAAAAATCATAAAGATTTTGTCAGAAACATTTTTTTGTAGGAGCTTTAGTTTCGTCAGAAAAAATTAAAGAAAAAGGTGATTTTTTGGCCTTTTTTCGACTTTTTTCGCAAACGCACTTACTGGTTCGAATTATGAATAAAAAAGCGCCGTAAAACCACCAATAGTTAGTTTGTCGCTATCTCGGCTGTGCTGGCCATGGGCCTTAATGGGTTAAACTCATGTCACCAACTTTTCATTCCCGTGTAAAAGTAACTTCTTCAAATTCAACTTTTCAAATAAAATTCGATTTACGATACGATTATCATGGGTATTCCGTGGCCAAGCGATTTCCAAGTATGAAAAATTTTCAAAACTTTTAAAAGTCCTCCGATTCCTTATATTTTTTCAAAATAAAGCACAGATATTTGTTCTAGAAACTTTAAAATATATTTATGAATTTTCAGAGATTTTTTGAACTACTGTAAATAAAAGAAAAAAAATTCGGAAATAAAATATCCATGTTTGCAGAGACAAGGCACCATTTTTCATATGGTATTTCAAATATATGGTTAACCCAATTTGTTTGAGTCATCACTGAAATTCTACTCGTGATTAAACGCATGTCACCAATTTTCTTTTCCGTGTAAAAGTAATTTCTTCAAATTCTTCAACTTTTCAAATAAAATCCGATTTACCATGACCGAGCGATTTATTCCATTTTCCAACCATGAAAAATTTTTGAAACTTTCAAGAGTCCCCCATTTCTTATCTCCTTATTTTTTCCAAAATAAAGTACAGACATTTGTTCTAGAAACTTTAAAATGTGCCCAGCAAGCTAACGTTATTTATCGTCATTCTGACGTCAAAAAGACCTTTCTGACGATATTTTGACGTTAAAATGACGATAAATAACGTCAGCTTGCTACCTGGGATGTTTATGAATTTTTAGAGATTTTTTTCAACCACTGTGAATAAATAAATAAAAATTCGGAAACGGAATACTCATGTTTACTATGTCATTTTTTCACACAGTACTCTAAAGGTTAATGCAATTTGTTTGAACAACTACCTTAATAGACGCAATCATAGGTACCTCTTCAACATAACTTCTGAGAAAGTACCCCGTGACTTTCTCCAACATCTTTAACTCATCTAAAGCAAGCTCTATCTATACTGGGTTTCAGATCGAGCTCTCGGACTCGGGACGCAGTGTCAAGGCCAAGAGGCTGTCGTATCTCGGCGACGGATTCGACGACGGCGGTGCTCGTCGGAAGCCATCGAGCCCGAGAGTCTGCCTGGGCTGAAACCGACGGTATTTCACGGCGCGGTTGTTTGAAATTCTTCGCGTGGAGTCGCGCCCGTATTTATAGACCCGCGTGTGGCGGCGCGTAGGGCCGGCGTACGCGGGCGCGCGTTCACGCACGTATAGAGCTCCCTCGTCCTCCGTCCCCGAGGGTGGGTAGGTAGGTAGGTAGAGAGAGATACGTGTGGAAACCGCCGCGCCGTCCGTGGCCGACGAGCCGCACGTCGGGCCCACGTTTGCAGGAAGCGAGCGGCAGCACGTCGCGATCATGACGCGATGCGTCCGCGACAGGAACACCACCGGCCTGCCCCGCCGACGAATGCGTCCCCGTCGCCGTCGTACCGTCTACGCTCGTCGCCCCGCTGGCTGCGATCCACCAGTCCACTTCCGGGCATGATCGCCGGCGACGTCACCATCTGCCGAGTCCTCGTTGTCTTACTTGCCCTCGGTTGCGTGGCCGCCACCAGCGATTCGGTGAGTACACTTTGATAGTACGGTATTAATAAAAAGTGTTGCAATTGTAAAATTGTAATTCTTCTGCACTGAGAGAAAAGTATAGTTACTTTTGGCCTCAACCACGATTTTATAATGTTTCTAACGATAATTATGATTAACATAATAATGCATATAGTTAAGCTAATCATATTTTTTGTTGGCAACATTATAAAATTATGGTTGAGGCCGAAAGTAACTATACTTTTCTCTCATGTGTGGCACAGATAAGAGTTTGCTGATTATTAACGAAAATTAAAAAAAAGTTATTATTTATTATATCATGTTCGATTTATCTCGACTTTATTGAATATACAATTTGCAAAATTTTCCTGGACAAAACTTGTTTTTATTTTTATCCTCGAAGCAAACTACACTGAGAGAAAAATATAGTTACTCTTGGCCTCAACCATAATTTTATAATATTTCTAACGATAATTATGGTTAACATAATGAGGCATATGGATCATATTATTCTTTTAAATCATTTGTCACGTACGGTCCGTTGATGTATAAGATTTCTAACGATCTCTAGAGGATTTCTGAAATGATAAAATTCGTCAACGGCTTCCTATTGGCATGCTTCCTATCGTTTGCTTTACGATATCTTGTCACATACGGACCATACTTAAAAAAAGCAGACTCTAAATTTTTCTAGATAACGAAATTTGCCTGTTGTTTATTTTTCGAACGATCGTTGATAGGCTGCAGTAAGGTTAAGATAAACTTCCCCTTTAGGACACGTACGAAGTGGTAAGAAATTCACGCGGTGGATTCTGGCCACTTCGGGGCCGAAGAGTAGAATTCACACAATTTAGTCCAATCCCCGGGTAAAGTACTTAAATGTACTGACCCAAAAAACGGACAGACATGACACATTGAAAGATAAGAGTAATTGATAAAATACAGTGGCAATATTATTTATTAGTGCTGCGAACATTCTCTTTTTATTTTTACACAACTCTTGTATTTTTCATCAACATCAAAAAATACTGAATGAAAATGATATTTAAATTAAGTACGCGATAAAGAAAATTTTATATTAAAATATTCCAAGAGAAAAGATTATTATATTGTTGTATGATGGCAAAAACATGGAAGGCTGTAACGCAGTTTCTACAGATTCCCGATGGATTGGAAACCGATTATTTGTCAGATCAATTATTTGAGTATATATTTTTGCGAAAGTTAGAAGCTGCAAATCGCATCAGTTGAAGAGATTCTGGTAATTGCCAACTGCCGCGCAGTGGACAATAGTTTTCACGATTACGATGCGCTGAGCCTCCGAGGATGCACAAGTATCGACCTCGCATCATATTACGGGAAACAAGGACTTTCTTGGCCAATCGATTATTGATCGCAAAATCGTTTAGTCCGGAAAAACGGGGGTATTACGCGTATCTTGTATCCAAGCTAATACACTGTAATTTTGGATATTTATCGTGTACGAGTTTACTTAATTGGTTTGCCGAATCGTATCTGGTAATATCTAACCGGCAGTCAGTTAATACACACCGTAATTTCAGTGAGCGCGTGTAATCTCGCGCTTGAAATTTGATGTAGAATAAATTGATATTGACCTGAATAACAGAAATTTACGAAAAATTACACTTAATCTCGAGTCCCCGCTGCACACTACAATTTTATACGTCCGCTGTTTGCTCATTTATATCTTAATTAATAAAGTCGAAACTTTGAACGGTGCGTAGATAAACGCTTTTAAATTTGTTCAATGAAATCAAAGCGAGACGTTGCGGAAAGGGAACGTCTGGGAATTTTTCTTTCGCAGAAAAATTAAAATTGTTAAGTGAACGTACTTAGTACAAAGAGAAATATTCTCATGCCAAAACTCGTTTTAAACAGACCCGGATTAATGTAGGCCAATTTATCAAAAGTAAATTGGTGATTAGTAGGTAGATTAAGGAAGACGGAAGGGTTCAAGAGGCCTAAAGCAACCGATAAAGCATCGTGTCAGCAGGAACCTAGCAATACTAGCGCAATTACCGACCAAAGCGGAGAAACCTCGTTTTAGTTAAGCACGTCGGGATAATTACTGTAATTTCGTTTCGTGGCCATTCTTAGGCTGCAATAATCATTTACAGTTTCGAGGTTAATATGCCGACACGTAAACTAGTTCTATCGCTAGCCGGCCGGTAATAACATTGCTCGAAATCCTCATTTTACTATA
This sequence comes from Tetramorium simillimum, assembly GCA_011636635.1. NCBI lineage: Eukaryota > Metazoa > Arthropoda > Insecta > Hymenoptera > Formicidae > Tetramorium > Tetramorium simillimum. Next base: position 3,923 of record VBVQ01002512.1, on the reverse strand, counting down.
ATCGCCGCGATTTAAAGAAAAAAGAGCCACATCCAGGCGCGGGAATTACGAGGTATTTATATTTCGCAAAACACAAGGTTCCGTTACGAGCAAGCCTCGAAGCCGACGTGCTGAAAATGATATGAACTCTGCGCGAGATGAAACGTCAGTCAGACAAAATGCATTTTACGAGAAAACGCGGAAGCCTGAACTAAAATCAATTATCAATTTACCTTATAATGTAGAACACACATCGTGTTTTCTGCACTGAAAGAAAATTCTGATTAAAAACGAACGAATCAGAAAATCTTATAAGATTGATCAAATATTCAGGTTATTATAATAGAAATTCTGGTTATTATAAATAGAACTCAGTACTTTATATAATATTAAGTTCTATTTATTATAATAACTAGAATACTTGATCAAGCCTGCAAAAGTTTCTGATTCGTCCGTTTTTAACCAGGATTTTTTTTCAGTGTGCTTAAAATTCAAATATACATTTCATTTTTTTTAACTGTGCAAACACATCTGCTAGATCGATCATCGCGGTTTATTGAAAAATTTTGCATCGCCAAACACCTACTGAAAAAAAATTCTGGTTAAAAACGGACGAATAAGAAAATTCTTGTAGGATTGATCAAATAGTCTGGTTATTATAACAGAATTCAATACTTTCAAAGTGTTGAGTTCTATTTATAATAACCAGAATATTTGATCAGTTCTAGATTTTTTTATTCGTCCGTTTTTCACCAGAATTTTTTTCAGTGTACTTAAAATTCAAATATACATTTCTTCTTTTTTTAACCGTGCAAACACATCTGCGATCGATCATCACGATATATTGGCATCTGAAAAATTTTGCATCGCCAAACACACACTGAAAAACAATTCTGGTTAAAAACGGACGAATCAGAAAAATCTTGTATAGGATTGATCAAATAGTCTGGTTATTATAAGTTATAAAGTATTGAGTTCTATTATAATAACCAGAATTTCTGTTATAATAATCAAAATGTTTGATCAAATCCTACAAGATTTTCTGATTCGCTTGTTTTTAATCGGAATTTTTTTCCAGTGCATCCACATCGTCCTGATGACTCGGTATCGAAATTTAGCGGCGCACGCTCGAGTGCCAATCCTCGCAGATAAAATCCTCGTCAGTTGTAGCGACGCGGGTTATATTTGGCCGGACGAATGCCACTCCGGCTCTTTCGATGCACGTGTGCACGTGACGTTACCGCGCGCGGATGATATCACATCGTAATCGGGCATCCGCGAAATCACCGCTCGTCAGGGTTATCGTCGTGCCAGGCACGATCGTTTCGGTCTTGCGGCTAGGACGGTCGATACCAGATTTGCCCGTGCACTTTTTGGCTAGAAAGGGGGAAAGAACGCATTCGTACGCGGCGTAAACGACAGATAGGGAAACGGATAAGCGGGTATTTGAGTCGCCTCTTATCCGATATCGCGTACGTCGAACTAATAAGCCAATTTACGGCACAATCGACGTCAAGAGCGACGTTACGCCAGGTACTCCGTGCACGCTGGAGGAGCGCGCGCCGTTCCATCCACGGCTCGGCTATGTCAGCCGTAAATTCGAGCCCGTTGAGAATAATCCCACGGCGGATATTCGTTTCTCTAGTTTATCCGGCGGCGATATCGCGATCGCGGGATATTCGGAGCGCGAGCTCCGGGTGTTTTTAGTGGCATCCCCGCCGTCCGTTTTACCAAAGGGAGATCTGTTTATTGCTACGTCGATTGACGCTGACGTTTGCGAGCTAGGTAGGAAGTCTCGTGGAAACTTAACTGCGTCATCCTTTCAGCTCGTTTATTAACATGCCCCGTCATGTAAATATCGCCGATAAGTTGGACGTTCCCTTCAAATGTCGTTAAGTATCTTGACGTATAGTTCCTCTCTAGATAAGTTTAGACGCAACGTCGTCAATAACTAAATTATAATATTTATGATATTCCCCCCCGATGTTTACGGAGATATGCATTTCTTTTTTACGTCGATCATCTGCGGGCGCATTATGCAACTCCGCTTAATGTCTTATCTTAGGGGGTTTCGCGAGTCGCTCGGAGAGGCGACTCTCGTATCAATACAGTGACAGCATAATCACGTCTGCGCAATAATTCCTCCTTTCTACCGCAGAAAAGCAAAACGACTTTTCCCGTACACTCCTCGGCACCCCATGAAGAGCTCCTCGCGAGCTTCTGCCGAGCCGGGCTCTAAAGTTGAAGGAGCATCCTCTCGCGTCCCGGCGCAGTTGGATCAGGCGCGCAACGCCGATTTTCCAATTAACACAGCCGCTTCTCAGGCATTAAAGTGAGCGTGGTCGGGACGCGCTCGTGAAGGAGACGTTGCATCAATCCCGCTGAACATCTCCCGGACTTTCTAACCGCGTAGGTATCACTCGTCGACAGTTGACCTCGGCCCTGTTGCACGTACCACCGGGGGCACCCCGCGGTGAAACTTCCTGTCGCGTTATCCTCGGAGATGCTCGTGCAGTCCCCGTTATTACAACGCCGAAAGGCCCCTGTCGGGGCATTCCAGCAGCTGTTTCCACTTTCCCGAAGAGGCTACCTCCGCCGAGCGTTGCCGCGAACTTCGCAAACATGCAACGGAAGCTCGTCGATTTTATGATTTCTCCGCCGCGCCGCCGCGGGAGCATCATCGATCGTTGTATCGAGAAAATATAATTGTGCACGAAATTGCTAATATCGCCACTAATATTATTTCGCATTCTTGCATTTAGATAGAGAGAATATTTTTTTCTTTATTTCTTAAATCAGTAGACAAAATTTATATTTATTATCATATTGTCATATTAACATGAAAATGTAATTTTCGCTCTGCGTCTTATTAGCAAAAGTCTTTTTCTACTCACTGATAATTAATAATAATTAAATTTGACCTTTATGAAAAATTAAAACTAATAACAATAAGGAGCTTATACGGTCGATGCTGGATCTCTTGCATAATAATTTGCACAATCTTTTTCTATTACAATATTTCTCTTTATGAATTGGAATTATAAGATTGTACTGAAAGAAAAATATAGTTACTTTTGGCCTCAACCACAATTTTATAATATTTTTAATGATAATTATGATTAACATAATAATGTATATAGTTAAGTTAATCATATTTATTGTTAGAAATATTATAAAATTATGGTTGAGGCCAAAAGTAACTGCACTGAAAAAAAAAAAAAACTTTTTGACCCAACCATAATTTTATAATATTTCTAACTATAGGTATCACTAATAAATATGATTAACTTAACTATATGCATCATTATGTTAACTATAATTATCATTAAAAATATTATAAAATTGTGGTTGGGTCCAAAACTATATTTTTCTTTCAGTGTACAGAGATGATTTCCGCATTAATCTGTTCGCGCTAAATTCATCGCGCTCGGCAATGAATTGCCATTTTTCAGCGGCGAGTGTCTCGAATACCGTGTCCCAAGAGATGAGTATTCGTTTAAAAGAAAAAAAAAAATAAAACGCGGAAAGAAGCAGCGAAAAAAGAGCAAAGTCCATGCGCTGCGAGTTAAATCTCCTAATGGAGGAGCCGGCCCTTCTTTCGCTTCATTAAGTCACGCAAAAAACCGTACTAGTACCGCGTGCTTTTCACCGGCGTAAGAACGGCCGGGAAAGGCTGGAACGTCTCGTTGGCACCCCGTGGAGAATCCTCTCTCTCTCCTGCGGGACCCTCCGGATCACTCGGCGAGCTCCTTCTGGCGGAGCCTGCAGCCTCGATTAGCTTCTTACTGTGTATCGTGACGACTACCGCGTGGAATTTCAGCCCGTTGTCGGGGCAGGAAGTATGTGGAGTCTCTCGCGGCTGACAAAAAGTTGCCGTCATCGGGAAAAGAAGCGTGGTACCGCGCGGGATTGACGTGAGAGAGACAGGGGGGGTGGGGGAGGGG
>VBVQ01002511.1:22500-24456 GCA_011636635.1 Tetramorium simillimum | reverse complement strand
CAATGGTACCATCTTATGTCCCCCTTGAAACCATACAACTTTTGTCTGAAACATTTTTGTATATGGAGCTTAGTTTTTGAGATATTTTGCTGTCCAAGTTAAAATGGGACACCCTGTATATATATTCTGATCCACAATATTCTCCCAGCACATAAACTGACATCAAATGACGTTTTAATGATGTTTACAATGCTGCAGACAAAAAATTTTTGGTAACTAGAAAATTATGTCATTCTAAGACATATTACGAAATATTGTGTTTCTTAATTTCTACATATCATAAATAATTTCTATTTTATACTCGTTTTTTTTTTATAAAACACTGCTAAAGTCTAAAATTAGATTACTTGCCTAGCTATTTATTTGTCTTTCTGTTTATCAATTTAATTGAAATTGTACAAAATTTTATGTGTCTATATGTTACTATATGTAACTATATAGTAGTTATATATGATATTTACATACCTCTTAACCCATCCTTTCTTCCGGGAGAGTCGATGGAAATTTGGAGGCAGTTTTTTCTCGTTACATGTTACCATTGTTGCACAAATTTGACTAATTAAATCGGTTTGTGTTTAATGGTTTTATTATATAACGAGAAATGTCGACAATTATCGTGGAGTCCGTTATTTTGTGTCACGTCTTGTCACTACTTCGGTTGTTTGGCGTGGAGCATTAATATGTCCTTCTCGCTGACCCGTCGGATACTCTCTGTCGATCGCGCTGCGTCTTACACAACCGTTTTCGCGTGGCGCGAGACCCGCGAGTTATTGCATCTTTTCGTTTTGTGTGTATCGTAATTCCGCGTTTGTAAGTAAAGCGCGATTACTCATGCAACAGCATTCTATGTCACATACGTTTATTTACCCTTTTTACTGTCTGCCTTGAAAATTCATATGCGGAATTGCTCTATTATTAATACATTTCTTTACACTCTTTATATTTGGAAATGTCTAAATATTATGAGTAATTTTATTCTATAAGCAATATTAAGAAATCAAGAAATGAGGAATATGAAAACTTAAAAAAATTAACAAATTTAGATAAGTAATTGAGACAAAGAACACAAATAAAATATGCTTCTTTGATAGTTGGAAGTACATATGTCAAATCGATGTTACTCATTATTTCTTCATTTAATTTATTGCTTCTGAACTCAAATTACTCATAATAATTTTATTTTTCCCCAAATATACACTTTTAATAAATGTAGACGTCAGTTAAAGAGATAATATATTTTTTCACCTCTATAATTGACGTTTAAATTTATTATAAGTTCTTAAAAGTTTTTACATTCCTCATTTCTTGATTTTTTCATTGCTTATAGAAACTTATTCATAATATTATGATATTTCCAAATATGAACTTCTGTAAAGAAATGTATTTATAATAAGGCAAATGAATTTTCAAGGCTAAGAGTAAAAAGAGAAAATAAACATATGTGATAGAAAGAAAATAGATAAAAATTATACATCTATGTTAATTTGGAAGTAAAAAGATGATTCATCAAAATTCGAATACACGATCATGTCAATAAGGAACGCTGCCGTCCTACTACATGATATTCGAGAAAACGTTTCATGAAACGTACTCATAAAGCGTTGTGAATATTTCACTTTTGATTTTCTTGTAAACGCTTCAAGAGTGTATTTGAATAAGAGGACAATTTCCCATTTTTGAGAACTTTGATAACAGAACGATATAAGATAATCATTAATAATCAGAAAGAGTTAATATTTTTAAAAACTTTAAGAAATTATTTGAATTTTTATGACATTTGTAACTTTGTATACATATACGCATTAATTCTATAATAAATTTGTGGAAAATGACAATTTATTATTGAGGGATATCTATAACGATTGAATGAAAATGAGTGTCAATTATATTATGGCAAAGTGGGGACAAGAAATTTAAAAAAATTTCTTTTATTTTCTAAAATATTTTTTATTTTAT
>VBVQ01002511.1:0-20000 GCA_011636635.1 Tetramorium simillimum | reverse complement strand
GCACACGGCGTTGTGCCACATGAACATACCGGTATCGCAAGATATTACCGCTCCAGGTTATACTGCTGTGCCAGTGAATACTTCTGCGCCACTGGGATCAGAATATGCAACTGCTCCAGGATGAACTCCCGCGCGAGCGCGCACGGCGTTGTGTCACGGGAACATAGCGGTATCAGGATATACACCCGCTGCAGGATGTACTCCCGTGTGAGCGCGCACGGCGTTGTGCCACAGGAACATACCGGTATCGCAAGATATTGCCGCTCCAGGTTATACTGCTGTGCCATTCGCACCAGTGAATACTTCTGCGCCACTGGGATCAGAATATACAGCTGCTCCAGGATGAACTCCCGCGCTGGCGCACACGGCGGATCACTCGAACATGCCGGCAGGATATACAGTCATTCGGCCAGCAAAAGGAAATAAACGCATGCCATGCACGGCATCAGGAAATACAGGACGTACTTCATCCTCCGTAAGAGGAAGTAGGAACGCGCGACGATCGCGTAATTCCTCACCAATAACACATAAGGTAAGTCAAGTAATTATTAAAATATATAACACATAAATATACAGGCTATTTGTAACCATTTGTTACAACAAATATTAACGTTCTACAGTTAGGTAAAAATTAAAATTCGATTGTTTAAAATGCATATTTTCTCGAAATATTTTAATAACAAATACTGCTCTTGAAACGTAAAAAATAATAAAAAAGTAAACTTATATATTTACTTATATATAATTATTATATATATATATATATATATAATTATTATATATAACCTATGAAGATTTAATTCGAAATTAATATGAGTCTAAAGTGCGGATGTACGAGGGTGGATCATGAAGTATCCGTGTTTGAAAACAAGTGGCGTTGCTGAGCAAAGTTGACGTTATCATCATGTACTACCATCTTTCAAACGTCATACAAAATTTCAGACTGATTCATAACTTGGTTTTGATTTGACAGCCATTTGTATTAAATGTGTTTGGTGTTTTTCGATACAATGGAAAAAGAGCAATATCGATCGCTTTTTACTTTTTTGTGGATGGAAAAACGTGCGAAGAAATAAAAACGAAGTGCAACTTAAAAGTTAAAAGTTGTCAGAACGGCATTAAAAAAAGAATGTTGTCACAAATACATTTCTACTTTAGACTCATATTAATCTTGAATTTAATTTTTATAATCTGTCTATTAACAAGCTAACATTTTTTAATTTATTGCGTCTGTATAATTATACATTATATTTTTAAAGGCTCTCCATTTAACAAGGGCAGTGGCAACATTGTTACACTTTTCACCAGAGGAAGAACGTCTACTTCAAGAAACTTTAGAATGGAAAATGTCATGGTTTGGTACTAGGCCTAACTTAGGATTTGGACAAACTGCCAAGGCAATACCACCCAGCTGATAATTAGAAGATGTTTTGTATGTTATCAAACGCACTAGAAAAAAATTTTTGTTTTAAATCTAGTTGATTTGTATACAGAGATAGTCATCCAACTGATCCAAAGGACATATAAAGCAATTAGAAAAATTATGTAAAAAGTTATAAATGGTGATTTTACATTTGCATAAATATAATAAATTAATTGCGACGTGTTAAAAGATCACGATGGAATCTTATTGTGATAAGAAGAATGACTTTGTGAGATTTAATGACGTCTTATAAGTATATAGACCATTATTTATCATTGAAAATTATTGTATTATTTTAAGACTTACCATCATGTGCTAAAGTATCATTGAAGTACAATTTAAAGTGTTTCAGCAGACACTCATGGGCGATATTATGATATCCAATGTTTTGTACACCTTGGGTCATAATATACTCCATTTTTTATATGGAATCGATTAATTTGTGTACACAGTATGTTTTTGTTAAGAATAAAATAATTTACATGCATGAAATTGATTACATAGTGGCAATGAACTTGATTGTTAATCTTTACAGTTGGATATTATAATGGAAACATATATAGAATATTTCTTAAGGAGGTCTTCTGGATTTTAGGGTCCAAAAAAAAATGGAATTTTTTTGGCATTTTTTGAAAGTTTATAATCTTAAAAATGTCCCACAAAAACGGTTTTTAAATCGAATTTAGCCAAAACGTAAACAAAGTTTTAATCACTTGGACTATCCAAAGTTTCAATTTTTGGAGCATCTATGGCCCTAAGAGATGACTAAACTAGCATTAAATATTGCTACAGGGCTTTTCAATGAAGGTATAATATCGTTATTAAAAATAATGGAAATTTTGGGCCGAAACATCGTCCGCGTGTTCAGTGGTATGCCGAGTAAGAGAATGGTCGTCTCATAATCAAGGCTGAATTTAACGCACAGAATACTACGAAAGAAGCTCGTATATTCCGGAGACACGAGAATGAGGATTTATTGGAGCTGCAATCAATACTCGAGGGTCCACTTTATGGTTCTGGAATTGATAATTCTTCACAAGTTTGTTAATAGCGACATCGGTTGTACGCATTAGTGCGCACTCAGTGCACCGTAAAGCCATTGTACGTAAATCAACGTAAAGATGAATGCCTAACATAAATATAGAAACATTAAAAAACGAAATCTTTAATTCATTTTATTGTGTTATTATGCTATTTTTTTTAAATATTAGGCATTTTATTATTCAAGATATTGCACATTCAGATTAGATCAGTGTATAACGGCTTTACGGTGCACTGATTGTGAGTATGCACTAGTGCGACCAACCGACGTTGCTATAAAACAATTATTTAATTTAAATGCATTTTTCTTGAAATAGTTTTCAAAATTGGTACCTAAACTTTCTCTATTAAACCGATGGATTTAAATTTTTGAGGAAATAATCTGCATTAAATACATGTATATTCCTCTCGAGAGGATTTTAAGTGCAAATTTTTTATTTTATCAAACTTGAAATGGCGTTTTTTTTATCGCAAATTGGTACCAAAAATTTAAAAGTTGATCATTTTATCTAAAATAAAAATTTCAAAAATAAGAAGTTCTACTCTTATATTTTAAGATTAAATTATGTTTTCTTTTATTTCAGTTGATTACCGGCGAAAATATGTTGGTATCGCCAAAGGTGTCATTTTTGAAGACGATGACCACTATGATCACTCGAAAACTCTGCCATTTTATATACATTATTGATTATAAAAATTACTTTTTAATCATCAACATACATAGTTTTAAGTGCAAAAAATTGAAATAAAGTTTGTAAAAAATTAATAAAAAAGTGCTATTATTAATTGCTTAAAAGTTGTATGCCCTTGTAAGGATAATAATTCATTATTATGTATATATATATATATATATATATACATCGTTTACTGTAGATTCCTTTATTAAGAACAAGTCATTGTCAGCTGAATTAAACATTACATTATACGAAACGACATTACATTATAGGACTATCACTAATTGCTTAGCATGTAATGTCGAGTCATTAATGAAATATACGTCATATCGCATGTACATTTTTACTTTGTTGTTGTATATTCTTATCTCATGTATTTATATGTCTAATCTATCGCTTATCTATATCTCATGCATTTATGTATTCGGTATTTTGAAACAATGCCATGTAAAACGTTAAACTGATGAAAAAATATTCTTGCATTTTTCATTATGAATTATGATTTCGATCGCGTTTCAACACGTATACTGAAATATTTGTCTTTATTACAAGAAAACAGAATACATTTTAAAACACGTATTAATACACTTGTGCTTTTTATCAATAATACTCGATACTCGATTAATCAACTTTCATGATAAAATATTTTCGTCGATATACTTTTAGAGCTAAATTCAGAATGCACTTATAAAGCTGTCAGCGTGCTCTTTTGTCATTCTGTCATATCCTTGTGTTACGTTCACAGAAAGATAAAGATAGAACCAAAAAGAACGTACTAACATTTTTATAAATGCGTTCTGAATACGGGTCCTACGGTTTTGTTACATTTATTAATGTCATTACTTGAATGTAGTTACATAACGCGGTTAAACCACAGCCGTTCTTAAAATATTCGTTTCTATATTGCATAATTTACGTCGAAGCTAGTGACGCACACACATACAGATTTCTCTCTCTTTCTTTTTCCTTAAGTTATATGTATGTATAATGTGTAACCTTGTACTCCCCCTCCCCCCAGTATGTATACAATCCAGTAGATTGATAGCGGTCAAAAAATTTAACAGAGTGACTCAGCGTTTATCTCTCATTTAGAGGCGATGCATTATTGTCCATTTAGCTGGCACGTCTCGCGGAATGCGCGAATCCATTGTCTGAATTCAGTTTCACACATTGTAATATCGCGTTATATCTACTTGTGTGTATTTGCAACAAAAACAAGCGAATTATCCAGTCTCTTCTGTGACGCAAACAGTTATTTTTATCGCCATGTTGAGGAATTAATCGCCGATTAACTTGTCAACGAACATTGTAATATTAACGTAAATAGAATTATTAATTTTTTAATTTCTTAACATATAGAAAAAAAGATTTAAAAAAATTACATAGTAAAAAATTTTGTCGCAAGCAGTTTAGCACACGATCTAATTAATCGCCACGTAACTCAATTGTGTGATGATTAACTTATTAACTAATATCTGTATATTTATACTGTTAACATGAATAGATTAATTTCTGATTTTTTAATATGAAAAGGATTTTAAATTCAAAACAAAGAATTTATTAGAAATGATAAATTAGGTATATGAGCAAACATATATTTTATCACGAAGCACGTTTGTTAATTAATCATCGATTAATTTAATCGATGATGAACTCATTGAGAATTATCTCGTTACACAGATAGAAAATCATCTTTTGTCATTCGATACATGAAAAAATAAATTAGATTAGAAATTTTGCAGTAGACACGTAATCGCCGATTAAATTAATCGGAATTTGCTCGAGATCCGCCGAAAAGAAGGCACATGTTCGATTACCGCTGAACGTTCAGAAATCACGTTTCATAACAATCCTGCAATTTTTGTTCACAATAATAGTGCAGTTGTCAATAGTCTTTTTTTGCGATATAACGCGATTTCCGTTATGATGCAACGCCGTCTCTCGAAAAGATAAACGTTATCATGCTTATCATGGAAAAAAAAAAATCAAAGATGACAATGTAATTACGATACGTTAGTCATTCAATATTGGATAGTATTGCTGACACGTGAGCTCATCCGATTTCATGTCATGTATTTACATGACACGCTTATGTGCCGTGTCAGCGGATTATTTTTGACCAGTCACGGACCGAGATTAACGCCGATATAATTTTGCTGAGCTCGTGAGAGAGAAAAAGAAAGAGAGAGAGAACGGTGTGAAGATAATTTCTACATATTTACACAATCAACAATTGCATTCTCTCTTTCTTGCATACTTCCTCGAGGCCGTGGAAGTTGATTTTGCCGAAACGTGCATGCTATTTCTTGCACGTTTCGTCGGCATCATTTGTTGTTGCACGATATTTTGTAATCGACAAGAGAGCAGCGAGTTTCTCACGAACTGTGGCATAACACGATGTCGGCGCGATACGCATGTCGGCATGTGGAAAAGATCATTCCTGCAATATGTATGCGTGCGTGTTGAGTAATTTGTACTTAATAATACAAGCATCCATAAGATCGTTACGTATACGTATGTGTTTGTTCCGAGAAAGAGATATGCGGCCGCATGATTCTTCAAGGTTCCTGTCCGTACGGCGTTATATAAATATCCTTTTCGCGAGTCATTCTACTATGCGAATGCTAGATTTTCTCTCTCACATGTAAAAATTAAGTATTGCATAATCGCGATTCCTAGATTTGTCTACATTCCAGTGAGAAGTGATCGGTCAAATCGAGGTTGACGCGATATTTTTTCAGCGTCGAAAAGGCCATCGCGTTGACATCGCGTCGCGGTCTTTTTTTATCATCATTTCTCACTAGGCGACGGACGTTCGGCGAAAGTAGAATGAAGAAGCAAAAAACAAAACGAACTCTTCTATTGGCTCGTGTTAAGATAAGTTAAACTTAGGTTAAAATAAATTGTGGAATCGGGCCTTATGTCCATTTTTACCAACGCAGATTAACTTTAATCTCAGTTTAACTATTTATTCTTTTTTAATCCTTGGAACTAGAAAGAGATAAAAAGTTAAACCGAGATTAAAGTTAATCTAAATTGGTAGAAATGGATATTAGGGGGTCTTGTATAACACTTGCGAGTTGTTATAGGGGCCGAATTCTTGAACTCGTACGACAAATTTTCGCGTACGTATTAACGAACGCTGCGCGGTCACTGCGCGATATATAATAATTTGAGATCTAAAAGATATGTGTAGCAAATCGAACAGTGCTCACACAGCGTTCGTTTCCTATGTGAAAATTTTTCGTTGCACGTTACGACAATCACGGAACGGAGAACAAATGTACAAAGTTCGATCCCTATAAGCGTGTAATATTATTTGATAATAAATAATATTCTTGGTATATCCTTAGAATATTAAATGTACATTTAATATTCTAAAGATGTACCAAGAATATTATTTAATATCACACGCTTATGGGGATATTCCGTGGTTGTTGCAAACGCAACTGACAGTTTGTAAGTTGTGTTATTAATTGTTATTATATAAGAAAACCTGAATCCAAAGTTGTACAAGAAATTAGGAAAAAAATGACAAACGAGGCATAATCGTCGTTTTGTAATCTTTTAATTTTATATTGAACTACAGCACGCGTGTGCACGACGGCAGACGGACCTGTAGATGGATTTATAGACAGTCCATTCGTTCGCAGGTTGCTTGATATTTTTCAACAAACTTTCGATTGATAAAATATATTGCGCAAACCCTCACGGTAACCTTTACACCATCAATATTGTGCAATATCAAGCATTATATAATAATAGCCTAAGGGAGTGTTTAGTGTTATATAATAATAGCCTAAGGGAGTGTTTTGTGTATGCATAAACGATGCATAACGCGAGCGTTTCCGTCTTTCTACATCATAGAGATCGTCGCCGAGCTCAATTCATAATCCCCAACGTTGATTTGTTGCTTTTACGATGAACGCGATTCAGTGAACAAAACAGAAACAGGACTTTTACGCCTAAAAGCGAGGGTAACTCGGACCGAGCTCCGCGACTACTTAACTTAACATTGATTAATATTTCACAAGTACGATTGGACTGTTTTGTTAACATAGATAGTGTTACGTAATCGTTTATTGTTCAAGATATGAAAGAATGGAAAAAAATTAAATCGGTACGAGCGAACTACATCAATGTTTTACATCTCTTTGTATTCGAACAGAAATGTGATCCGAGACTTGTCGCATCGCATTTCGCCGAGACTTCCGAAGACAAGAGGAAAAACAGATACTTCGAGGACCTGCGGATTCGAAGAATCCATACATGTTAGGATTCCGTCAGTGACCTTATGAGAGATAATTTCGCGGAAAATTTAGGAAAAATCTGTGTTCGCGCGAGAGGTCAAAATGATGATCCGATGAAAATGATCCATGAGCGTATACGTGGTCAAATCATAACGAAAATTCAAATTTGACCACGCGCGCGCACGGCGCATCTTGATCGAGTCGTGAACGCAACTCAGGGTGTCAACGGGGCCGACTCGCAACGCAACGAGGACATCGGATCAACGTGAACATAGCCACGGGACACGGCGACGGCGACGGCGCCGCGCGCTGGCGGTTTCCCGCGTGGTTTGCGCGACACGGCGATTGGTCGTACAGTCCTGACCACCGGCATTAGGCATAGCGTTGGGTTACGCGCACCAGATACGCGATACATGCCGTGTATATGACAGCGGATACTTGAATTCGGTATGCGCTCGAACACGCTCGGCGGACACTCTCGAGCACGACACACGCTTGCGCGAGCGCGACGAGCAACGATGGGATCTCCGTTCGGCCGCTCTTCGCAGACAGTCTCGAGGCAGTAACGGCCGACCAACGGCAACGGTGGGCAACGGGGCGCCGACTCGGCGAACTTTTGCAAATGACTCGGTGACGGGTGGCCACGCGCTGGTGGCTCCCCTTCTGCCGCATGCTTGTGCCATGCCTCTGCGGCTTGTGTTGGTTGTGTTGCGTGCCGCAGTGTGGCACGGTGTAGTGCGTGAGTCGTTCGTGTAAGCGAAAGGAAGGGAGCGATATTCCTGGGCCTGGGACGGGGACGCGAGAAAGATCGGTCGCCGTCGCGCTCTCCCCACCGATCTCGCTGTCAGTATTCTCAGTGGCCTGCTTGCGCTACTGTGTGCAGTACAGTCAGGTGCGGTGTACGGTGCTGTACGGTAACGCGGACGCGAGTTCAGTTTCACGCAGGGACCCTGCTCGCCGCCGGTGGATCTTAAATGTGTCATTATGGAGAATCAAACGATTGGAATGGACCAGTTTTGCGGCACGAAATTCTGGGTGAGTGACGAGGAGACGAGAGGGGTCAGAGCCATTTTTTCCCTTCCTTCTGCTTTCGTTCCCCGATTTCCCTTGATCCCGTTGTGCTGCTTGTCTCTTTAAAGGTTAGATTGTGTGACTCTCGGAGGTTGGAGGTGCCTCGTTTGAGAGCTCCTTCGGAGAAGCTGTTTCCTTCGCGTACGCCGTGACTTGGATACTTCTGTTAATCGATCACGCCGCTCGAAATCTCATCGCCGCGTATGACGTACGACGCTCTCGCTCGCTCGACTTCTAGTCAGCGATCAGATCATTTTTCTCCAGATGTGGAGAGTGTCGCGGATGACGGATGACCGTTCTCGTGCACGCTTCATCGTTCTTCCCCCGTCGGTCAACTACGGGCTCCACGCTCTCTGCGATTACGTCGCTAACGAGTCGCGCGAAATGATGAACGGATGAACAGAGAACGAAAAGTATGCGAGGAGTTCCGGCTCGTTCCGACTCTGCGTGAATCTCTGTCCCGGATCACGGAGCGCGTAAAGATGTATTAGAAGGTAGAAAGTTGCATAGCGTGCGTTCAAGTTCACCCAAAACCTTTATATACACACATATATATGTATATATATACATATATATGTGTAGCGTTTTTACGCCTAGGGGAAAATTATACGATATCGCTACCCTGGCGTCACTTACGCGCCTCACTTCATCGCCTCGTGCTCGTCCTTCTTGGACGCGCATACCGACGCACGCGCGTGCCGACACACACATACACCTTCCGATTACGAGACTAACGTCATAAAGCAATAGTCATCATGCTTTTCAACTGCGCGATTTTGGCGAAATTATGGAAATCGCGCGAGCGTGAGAACCGAACGGGGAGCGTAATCTGGGCGCCGCGCCGTGTGCACAAATATTGCGTTCAAACAAGCGCTTATCAATTGGGATCCGCGTATCTGTGTTCTCTCTCCCTCTCCCTCCATGTATAAGATCAAAGGCAAACAGCATCGGGCGCGTGCGAGAATGCTTTTGTGACAAACAACTCGATAATTCGCGCACTCGCGTAATCTGTCGAGATGAAGCGCAATAAAATGCAACACTTTGGATTGAGGACACGCGACTGTCCTAATTCCCGATATTTTGAAGAAACAGACAAGACGCAAGGGGAAAATGAAAAAAAAAGGGGGCAAGCGTGTTAGGCGAACTGAATAAGCAGGCCGTTGTGTCTCGGTCGCCGATACCCTTTACCGCCGCCGTTACGTAATAGTTTAATTTCCTGAACGCCGCGCCGCATCGAATGGAGTAGTTTATATTATCAGGTTGTCCCCTTCTTTTTCCGTTCGTTTCGTTTGTAACGTTCGGCATTTGGTGCGTGTTTAACTATCGGATATAACCGCGTAGTATGCATAGCGAAGTTCGAGAGATTGGCGAGTTCTTCATAATTCTTCACCGTGCAACAAAATGTCTTATAAGTTAGCGGAACAAAATGAACAGAACCAATTCTAATTAGTATATTTATTTGTTGCTCATTAATTGCTAAAAAGTTGCCAAAAAAAATTTGTTGCTCTGTTATTTTTTTTTAAATGATGTTCCGCTAGAGAAAGATTAAGTTAGCGGAACAATATGTATACAGCAACAAATAGGTAAAAACAATATCATGAAAATTTGTTGTTAATTTGTTGCTCTCGAAATATGTTAGTTTAAAATTTGTTGCTTGCAAAAGAAGTTGTAAAAATAGCAAAAACCCTCTTAGCGTGCAAATTTACAAGAGTAAAGTACCAGAGAAAAAATTTGTTGCCCGCTTAAATTTATTACTGGAATGTTATATGAATTTGTTGCTCCCAAAATAAACGAGTTTCGATTTTGTTTGCTAACTTATAGGACATTGCAACAAACCTCTTTCTTCGTTGCGTGATCCTTTTGTCGATATAGATGGGTTTCATCGAAACGTTGTCTTTTAATATTATTAATACTATTAATACAACATTAAAACATTTTGTTGAATTTGAGAAAGAATCGCGAGATCGTGTCCCGAGCTTAAACACAAGCTAGTAAGTGATGTGTACAGGTATATTTCGAAGGGGTCGTCGCAAAATGAGATTTATTAAAAACCATGTATTACTTGACAAGTTAGTTGGATTTATCTCTCTCCGTGTTCCTCTCGTGCCTTTATCTCGTGAACTTCGGCGGATCGCGGTGATATGAATCACAATACTATTTCCCTTAAGAATGACTTGGATTAAACTGCGATTATTTTAATTGACGCGTAACTTAACAAATACACCCAGTCGTACTCTGTTAACCTGGCGAAATTATTAATTTGTTTAATATATAGAAAAAAGAGATCAGAACGAATGAATTAGGTAAGATAATGGATTAGAACGTTTGTGGTTGTGCACGTGAATTTCGCGCCACGTAATTGTAATTTAATCAGACTAGTCCAAGTCGTTTTGAAGCTTTAAAGGGACTCGCAGTCAGATTTTTTGTGCTGAAAAATTTTAGTTGGGAATTTTAGTTTTATAGAGAAATTAATTGAAACAGAAACTCTCCTTTAATAGTGTTTATTAAAATCATAAAGGCCATTCTACAATTACGTAAGCTATTGTTGTAAATGTAAGATTGTAAGAATTTGACTAATCATAGTCGATTATTCTTCGATCGTAAGAAATATATTCGACTATGATTGGTCATTTTCTTACAGCCTTACATTTACAATTACATTTACGGAATTGTAGAATGGCCTTTAAGCATAACAGAAATTTTTTTATAGTTAACAATATGATCAAGAGCAAAAAAGAAATTGGAACAAAATTAATTAAATTAAAATGATGGCTATGAAACTACCATTTTTTGAAAAAGTTCGTTTTGCTTCGAAAAAAACCTTTGCTGTTTTTTTCCCTAAAAAATTAGAGTTTTCACAGGCTTTTTAGAGATTCAGTTTGAAATTATACATATTGTGAACATGTTTAATTTTTTTTCAAGTCAACTTGAACTTCTCTATGTACATAAGTTTGTGCCGCAAAACGAAAAAAAAAAAATGTAAAAAGAGGAAACGCGTATAAACTTTTGAAAGATTTCAAAGTATGATTGTCGATATATATATTTTGTTTAATGTCTTTTAGCAGCTTAGTAGGATAACAGTAACTGTTAAATCTTTCTCATGTATTTTTTATGATTCGTATCGCCTAGATAGCATTGTATTATGTATGTACATACTTGCACCGCTTACCTACCCTCGTTCGAGCGAAAATGACGTCGTGCACCGCTCGATCTTTCGGCTGTGAAATCCGCAATTTTGCGGATTCCGCGAAGTCGATTTTTACTCAGAAAATGTAATGGTTTCAAAAAATGAGGAAAAAATCGATCTTTTAACTGCCTAGTTCCCTTAAAAGCTCTAAAACATTTTAATCAATTATATTTCGAAGAACTCTGTTAAATTGAAATTAGACTAATCAAATTAGACTAATTTAAATGAATGAGAACTGGCACTTATATTTTCATATCGTTTTACGAAGGAGCGATTACGTTGCATGTACACCGAACACACTTATCTTTATTAATTTGCTTTATGTGGAATGTTCAACACAATTAATGACTTTGCTGACCATCTGGTATCGATTTTTATCGAATAAAATAGCTTCATAGTTTTCCAAGTTAGTTTCTAGTTAGCCAAGCTTTTTAATTTTCAAAATTGTATATTTCTTAGTCGCAAATTGAAATTTTATCGAATTCCATTAAAAATTAATTGAAGAATAGATTTGTCAACTACTCATTTTTTTTCTAAAAATTTTGTTTTCTCTTTTGAAATGCGAATAACGGAAAATATTGATATAAGAATATTTCTGCTGAAACAAAGAAAAAAACAATTTTAAATTTGTCGTTAAATCTGTTATTAAAATTAAGCTTTTTAGTTTTAAAACATTTTGTAATAGAGAAACGAAATAAAAAAAGTCCATTAGAGTAGAATAGATACAAGATTTAATATTTTAATCGAAATTTCTGTTTTAGGATGCTAATCTAACATGGTACACAAACGATCCAGATCTAACGGAATGCTTTCAAAAGACGATATTAGTATGGGTACCATGTACATTTCTATGGGCGTTCTCGGCGATGGAAGCGTATTATCTTTTAAATAGCAAAAGAAGAAACGTCCCGTACACATGGTTATTTATTTCTAAACAAGTACTTACAGTAGGATTAATTTTACTTTCCATAGTTGACTTAGGAGAGGCAATTCATGCAAGTACAAGTTCTTCTCGTACGGTCCACAGTGTTGATTATTGTTCACCCATTATAAAAATTGTTAGCTTTGTAAGTACATTTTTTTATATTACAACAGATTTTTAAATATATTTTTAAAATTATGTCTTTCACATATTTTTTAACAATAGTTTTTCCTATTTTTTCTATACTTTTTTTCTATAAAATAAATGTAATTTATTTTTGTTATAATGAAAGAAAGTAATCATATTTATTTAATTTTGTAAATTCTCGGTACAGTAATGTTTCACTTAAATTCACTAATTATTTCAGACATTAGCATCGACTTTAATGCAATACAATAGAAAACATGGAATGCGGACGTCAGGTCTTTTATTCCTGTTTTGGTTTTTCCTTGCGATATGTGGATGTGTCCAATATAGAAGCTTTGTAAATGAATTTATTAAAGGGGTATGTTGAATTTTTATCATGTTAATAATAAAGTTAAAAACAATTTAAATGTAGATATAGTTGTCTGTAGATATATTTATAAATAGTATTTTTTTACAATTTCTTCGATCTTATCGCAACAATATCTCATTATCAGTTTCTTATTATGATGATATTTTACAAGAAAGCTAGTGATTTTTAACTCGCAGTCAATTAGGTGATTTTATTGTCATGTAACTGATGAGATAGAGTTTAATAAATCGTAATTTTTAAATCCATAATAACATATCTACATCTTCTAATGAAAAAAAATTGAAATAAAAATTTTTTTTGATAAGTTTAAAGTGTAAAAAGCATTTTTTATAGAAATAAAATGAGCTAACATATTAATCAGGAGGTACCCTGATAGTGCAGACGATGCTAGTATTGAATATTTTCAATTTATTAAATTATCATGATTTATTAGGATTTGTCACACTCCACCTCATCAACTGTGGATTAAGTATTATAATGCAGTTCGTAAAAAAGTAATTTATTTTTAGGCAGAGCCGACATACCCTCTGGTGTCTTACATGATCTACTATCCAATAGTAGTGATATTATTTGTACTTAATTTTCTGGTCGACGCAGAGCCTAAATTCTCCGAATATCCTACGGTAATATCTCGTATTGTTCGATATATCAAGTAATGCCATCTAATGTATATGAGATATATGGATATATAAAATTTTAGAATCAACTAGTAAGATTTAAAAGCTATTAATGAACAATTTTGAAATATGTTTACTCGTAGGTTGAATCGCCATGTCCAGAGCAAAGTTCTTCTTTTCCATCGAGAATTATGTTCGCATGGTTCGATTCCTTAGCATGGAAGGGTTTCCGAAAACCGCTCGAGACATCTGATCTGTGGTCCATGAATCCAGAGGATATGGCCACGGAGATCGTGCCGAAATTTGACAAATACTGGAATAAGAACTTGAGAAAAACAGATGAGTAAGTTTTAATAAAGTTTAATCGATAAATTTCTCCATATCCATAACCAAGGTTATCTGCAATCAATATGACTTAGCTAAACTTCTTTACAAAGTGTCTATTTAAAATTGCAAAAAGAATGTATTGATATTAACATGAAGCATACAAATTCGAAACAAAATATCCTTAAAAATATATTATTAATGGTCAATTGCTGATAAATATACATATAGAATTATTATTCTAGGAATTTTTCATATCGGTCTGTTTGTGATAATATATTTTCAGAATTTATATTGCTGCATTTTCTTATCTGGCCGCTATTCCGTACACACTTACCGACAACTATCGATGTCGTTAACGTCGTTGCGTAATTTTTCTACTATATGTAATATCTGCGCAACGACACCGACAACTGTCGTTAAGAGGTACAGAATATGGCCCTTGCTTTATAGCTAATATATTATTTGCATAAACCTCATGTTGAAAAAATATTTAGATAGCAATATATGCCCTTTGACAAAGTATTTTTTTAACAACCTATTCATACATTTCTTGTGCTAACAAGGCTGATTTGGACTTACTTTAGGTAGGATGTGTTGTATAACATGTCTTGATTATTTTTGTTATCCAGCCTAATAACAACATGTATAATAATAATATATACGTTTTTTATATATACAGAGTAGAAAATGCAAAAGCATCATTCCGAAAAGCGTCTGGACAAGTGGACTTTAACAGTAGTCGGAAAAAGAAGGTCGCCTCCATCCTACCACCTATATGCAAAGCTTTCGGAGCAACATTCATGTTCGGTGCATTCCTGAAACTAATTCAAGATGTTATGACCTTTATCAGCCCACAAATATTAAAGTAAATACACATAAATTCTATTTGTTTTTTTTTGTAATTTTAGTCCATGGTTTATGAGATAAATATGAGATAAAACGACGATAATTTTACAAAATTGTTCCGATTGTTCTCATTATTGTGATATAGTTGTGTAATAATAATATAACTTTTCTAACAAGTCACTTTTATCATATTTTTTTAGGCTTTTGATTGGTTTTATTGAAGGCGAGGAAGCAATGTGGAAAGGATACTTTTATGCTGTATTACTTCTACTTACGGCGATACTTCAGACGCTGATATTATCACAATATTTTCATCGTATGTTTTTGGTCGGGTTGCGTATACGTACCGCATTAATCGCGGCAATTTACCGTAAGGCATTGAGAATGTCGAATGCGGCGAGGAAAGAATCCACACTCGGCGAGATAGTGAACTTGATGTCCGTAGACGCTCAGAGATTCATGGATCTAACTGCGTATATAAACATGATCTGGTCGGCACCTCTGCAAATAGCCCTAGCTTTATATTTTCTCTGGAACATATTGGGGCCGGCTGTATTCGCCGGTCTAGCAGTTATGATCATTCTTATCCCTGTGAATGGATTAATCGCTAACAAAGTGAAGGATTTACAAATTAGACAGATGAAGAGCAAGGATGAGAGAGTAAAATTAATGAACGAAGTACTTAACGGTATTAAAGTGTTAAAGCTCTACGCGTGGGAACCTTCATTCGAGCAGCAGATACTTAAAATCAGAGTCAAGGAAATTCAAGTGTTAAAAGAAGCGGCGTATCTAAACGCTGGTACGAGCTTCATATGGTCGTGCGCGCCATTTTTGGTATGTTTCTTTTTCGAAACAATGAGTTGTATTCATTTTTTATATTCATAATAGAGATTTGTCTAGAAATAAAAATTTTACGGGGCGGTAATAACGCGAACGGAGTTTTCGTCTCTTTTTTTTTCTTTTTTTTCCCCAGTCTGATAACTTTTAATTTTTTTAACGTACTATTCTTTTAAAAATTTTACAGTATGTAACTTGAAAAAAAATTTTTTTTAAATCTTTACCTCATGAATTAGTAGTAAATATTTTTTTTCCATTTCTGAGGTTTTCGATTATTTATTTTCAATTAAATATCCTTTGTATCTTTTTTATTGTCTTACCTTTTCATAAATGTATCTCTGCAGGTATCTCTGGTATCTTTTACAACTTATGTACTTATAGACGAAAAGAACGTCTTAAATAGTACGATTGCCTTCGTTTCGCTTAGTTTGTTCAATATTTTAAGATTTCCACTGTCTATGCTGCCTATGATGATTGGTAATATAGTTCAAGTAAGTTCAAATAACGCATATACATGATTTTCGTTTATTTTAGAAATGTACATTTATGTTTCATACCTAATCAATATTTTTGTGTACAGGCTTACGTCTCTGTAAAACGTATTAATAAATTCATGAATATGGAGGAACTGGATCCTAACAATGTACAGCATGATCCGTCAGAACGTAAGTGTAAAATTTGTGTTTTTTTTTAAATAATATAATCTCTGTGTGATATATGAATATAATGTCTACAGTATACATTTTGTCGCATTGATTTAGCGCACGCGTTAGTAATTGATAACGGCAGCTTTTGTTGGGACAACGAAGAAATCGAGAGACCAATATTACGAAATATTAATTTCCATGTAGAACAAGGTCAATTAGTAGCAATAGTTGGTACAGTGGGATCAGGCAAGACTTCTCTTCTATCCGCTCTGCTTGGCGAGATGGACAAAATAAGCGGAAAAGTAAATACAAAAGTGAGTATTCTTTCGTTGAATCAGAAACATGAAATATATAGAAGCAAAACTTGTGTTTCTTTTATAACAAAGACAAGTGATGAAATTGAAGAAAAAAAAGAGGAAACTTCTCACAGATCGCATTTATATAAGTAGCTCTTTTTAAGAAAAGAAAAGAATTAAGGAAAATATATAAATTCTATTACATGTTTTTTATAACATCTGAGAGTACGGTATTAGACTACAACTTTTAATTCACTGTTGATCGAAAATTGTAAAACAATATATTTTGTTTTTACATATTAAATGGATAAAGATATTAATTACAATTTGAAGATTAATTCTAAATATTTTCATAGGGATCAATTGCATACGTCTCGCAGCAAGCATGGATACAAAATGCCACATTGCAGGACAATGTTCTGTTTGGAAAAGCCTTCAATAAATCGGTATATAATCGCGTGATTGAAGCGTGTGCATTGACTCCGGACTTTAAGATGCTGCCCGCGGGCGATCAAACAGAGATCGGAGAAAAAGGCATAAATTTGTCTGGTGGTCAAAAACAGAGAGTAGCCTTAGCTAGAGCTGTATATAACGATTCGGAAAATTATTTCTTAGACGATCCTCTAAGCGCGGTGGATTCGCATGTGGGGAAACACATTTTTGAGAAAGTGATAGGTCCGAATGGTCTGTTGAAGAAAAAAACTAGAGTACTTGTTACGCATGGCATCACGTACTTGCCGGAAGTCGACAACATTATTGTTCTTAAAGACGGCGAGATAACAGAGAGCGGAACCTATAAGCAATTACTGGAGAAGAAAGGTGCTTTCGCCGAGTTCTTGGTGCAACATTTACAAGAAGGTATTTATTAATAATTTATGCTCTCATTGCGTACTTTTATATTGTACTTATTACTTATTATGTAAATTTATTGTTACATTTTCTCTGGATTTAAGTTGGAAATCGTAAGTCCGCGAAAAAGTAATTACAATTCCTGTTCCTACTTTGTATGCTTGCAAACGAAAAATACTTACCTTGTTCTTAGAGATCGCTAATGATGAAATATTTTATTAAAGCAAACGTTCCGCTATCTCTCTGTTTTTAAGATTCTGCTTCTCTGCAAAGTAGTAATGCATAGTTTGTTTAATACTAATTTTTACTAGTACAGTCAACTTGATATAGACGTTTTTGTAACGTGGAATTTTCTTATGCATAAAAAAACATTTTAATTAAAATATATTTTAATGTGGGTATTATTACTTTTCAGCTTTTATATTGAAATTGAAGTCTTTTTAGTTAGAATTTATGTTTTGGAATTTCTAATTTTGGTTAATTTTATTTCTAGTTTAATTTTTTTAATAATTTTTCAATAATTTATTTTAATTTTCTAAGTTCCCATTTTGTACTATAATTAATAATGTATGCATGTGCGAGTTTTTTCTTGAATTTCTTCCCATTTGTACAATATTAATATATCTTGCGAATAATTATCATTATTCTAAAATCACATGACGAATTTGAAACAGTGCACGTTGATGATGGTTCTGAAGCAGATTTACGCGAAATTAAACAGCAGCTCGAATCGACAATGGGAGCAGACGAGCTGCAACAAAAGTTAACTCGAGTACGGTCCAGAATATCCGAAAGTCTAAGTGAATCCGGTTCTGTGACCGATAGAAAATCACTTAATGGCTCTTTGACAAGGTATGATTTTATAAATATTATATATTCCGTTATATTTACGCCGTTTATACAGTGATTCGAATATGCCTGTTAATATTAATTCGAAATTAATATATGTTATGTACATGTAGGCAATATTCGACGGAAAGTCAACAATCGATGAATTACGTGCGTAGCAATAGTATAAAAGAGAAAGAAGTATCGAAGCCTAACAACATCGGGGAGAAACTGATAGAAATAGAGAAAGCCGAAACCGGAAGCGTAAGTTGCACAAGATATCACTGCTAATTGCTAAAAAACAATTGCTAAAAAACAAATTACGATTACACTCATTACATCATTGATTACGATACAAATCCACAATTCCCTTTTTATAATAGAAAGATTGCTTTTATACTTACGTTTCGTGTTATTTTTTCGCAAGGTAAAATGGAGAGTGTATTCTCACTACTTGAAGTCCATCGGATGGTTCTTGTCGATATCGACGATTTTGATGAATGCAGTCTTTCAATCGTTTAGCATTGGCTCGAGCGTCTGGCTTAGCGTTTGGTCAAATGATAATCAGACCATGGGGAATGATACACTTGATACGACGAAGCGTGATATGTACCTTGGAGTATATGGTGCACTCGGTTTCGGTCAAGGTACGTTTCTACAGCACCCGTTAATCTTTATAACTTTATTCATTTGTCAGATAGATTCGATTAGTATTGTATAAAATTTCGCGTTTACGGACGATATCAGGTAAGCTTACCCTTTGTCGCTACTACGTGTACCTGTATGAATATATCATTTTTCTACCGCAGAAGGCAATTACTTCATTTAATATAACGTTAACAGGCAATGGCACATAATTTTGCTCGTCATAGCATATTGTAATTTGAAAGGCATGTTCCCTCACAGATTACACATCATTGGGGTATAAAATTAATCTGAATGTTTTTTCATTTTTAAAACTCTGTTGAGCCGAGTTAATAAAAAATCATAATTTAATTACTAACATAATGATTTTTTTCGAGTAATGTTATAAATTATATACGGTGAATAAACGTCACATTACACATTTAATTCTAAAAGTAAATCAAATTTCTTTTAAGAAATCAAACTGAGTGTGGTTTGCTGTGTCTGCAGAATACTAACGTTACTAATTAAGAACTCAAAAGTGACAATTAGAGATTGAAACTTTTCAGTAGTCATATGTAGAGTCCGGACGTTCGGGCTCGATCTCGGGTTGCGCGCGGAGAACCGTTGTGTGCGAGTGAGTCGGACGCAGTCGGCAGTCGTCGCGTCGGCTATCGTTATCTCATTCTAGCGGGCACTCGCACGCAGCGGTTCTCCGCGCGCGACCCGGGATCGAGCCCGAACGTCCGGACTCTAGTCATATGTTTATGATTGCAAGTGTCGTAGTAATAATTTTCTACAAATGATCGCTTCTTTACTATTGCATGAAACATTTTTCTGTTTAAAATGCCTTTTATTCGGTACAATTTGCACTTTTTGTGAAATAATTTATTAACTTTTATTAGTAACATTTTCTATACGCGAGAATTTATATTTAATGACTTATTCAGATAAAAAGTGATTTAAGAAAATTGTTGATGAATATATATATATATATATATATATATATAATAAAAAAAAATATATATATACATACTTATACAT
>VBVQ01002510.1:0-24414 GCA_011636635.1 Tetramorium simillimum | reverse complement strand
ACCACCACCACCACCACCACAATCAGTGCCCAGCGACAAATGTGTCATTCTGCAAACGCCCGTCGCTTGTCAGAGGCAGTCGCCTGTCTCTCAAAGTCAAGTGGTCAAGTCTCACATACCTTTGGTATCTACGGTGTCACAGACGATCATAACCAGAGTAGTACCATCCACCGTATCTTCCGTGTCGACTCCATCGATGAACGAGGAAACCACGCCGGAATGTTTAGAGTCACGTATAATCCAAGGGCAACAATTGGAATTGGATGCTGAGGCGCAGATTAGCCAAACCGCCCAACCGATGCAACTTACACCGCCTGTACAGCCTACGCAGCCGATTGATGAGATAAAGAAGGAACCGGCCGACATTGAGCAGGAAGATGCAATAGACGAAGCTGCGTATAACATAGTCGAATCCGAAAAATCTCTGAGTCCACTCTGCGTGAAAGAAGAAGAAGTGAAACAGGAGAACAAAGAAGTGGTTAATACAGAGCTCGCGCTGTGCACTCCTAAAGTTGAACTTGCGGATACGATCGCGCCGAAGCTCGAGACGGAAACTCCTATAAAACTCGAACCTATGAATATAAATGAAATTAAAGAAGAAGAGGTGGTAAAAGAAACTGATGAAGCAGAATTAGATGAAGAGCCGGTGGAGGATCCGTTGAAAGAGCCGAGCACGGATCCTCTCGCTATCGATTCCAAGGAAGATCCAATCGACAGCAAGGAAGACAGCGATTATTGGTCCGCGAAGGAGGTGAACATCGAAAGCGTCATAAAGAAAGTCGACGCTTTGTGCGACGGTGAAGGCAACGACGGCGATGACGAGGCGCAACAAGGCAATGAGAGCGTAAATAGCGATTCGCATGACATCAGTAAGAACGAGTCGGACTGGTTCGACACCGAGTCGACAGAGGGTGAGAGTAAGAAGAACTTCATCTCGGCTGACGATCACGACGAGAGCGTGGAAACGTGCGAGAACGAGTGTACGAGGAGCCGTCGTGGTAGAACGAAGAGCAGACGCGGAAGTCGCGGCGGGGTTACCACCAGGCGGGGCGGTAGAAACGCAAGCGCCGTCTCTCATCGGCGTGGTGGTAGAAGTGCCAGGGGTAGCAAACATCACGTTGAAAAGAATAAATTGCCGGCTGACGTTTACGAATTCCACGATGACAGCGAAGAGGACAACGCGGGTCGTCCGCGGCTTATTCTCACTATTAAATCCCCCGGACCAAACGTAACGGGACCGAACGCGCAGCCGGCGACCCCGGTGGCCGCGGTCAAGGAGGTGCCGCCGGAGGAGTTTGTTTCTCCGGCCGCCAACACGAGAAAGTCCAGAAGATTGGCGGAAAGAGACGGTAGTCGCAATACGGTTGACGATGTTATCGAGGATGTTGTTCGCGGATCACCTGCGAAAGGATTGATCAGCGGTAACGCTGGAAATGTACATGCTACTAGACGGAGTACCAGGCATAACAATATTCCGCGCGGTACGGCGCAGCAGCCCATCATGCCGCTGACGGAACTTCGCAAGTCACCGAGAGGTAATCGTAAAGCAATGAGACGAACATCTGAGAACAATGACGATAGCGGAGAGGAGAAGGTGAAAGAGGTGACAGCGACGCCCCAAGAGACTCCGAGCAAAGAAGAAACGAAATTGGTTCAGCCGGAAAGCCCGAAAGCGGAGGAACCGGCTCAAGCTGTCGCACCAGCGCCGCTGAAGACGGTGTCGCACGAGCCGATGGCGTTAATCGACCCAGTCACGGGAATGCTGATACCGATGAGAGAATCCGAGGAGGGCCAGTACATTCCAGTGTCTACGACCTCC
The DNA here is from genome assembly GCA_011636635.1 of Tetramorium simillimum. NCBI lineage: Eukaryota > Metazoa > Arthropoda > Insecta > Hymenoptera > Formicidae > Tetramorium > Tetramorium simillimum. Next base: position 22,595 of record VBVQ01002510.1, on the reverse strand, counting down.
GGCCAAGCGCAAGCCACCAATAGAGCACTCGGCGAAGCTCGGAGCGGCGGATTGCCCGACGCGAGCCCGACGACCGAAGCTCCACGAGCGAAACCCATTTCCGAGAGTTCTGTCTTGGTAACGCCAGAGCCGAAGAAGGAAGCCGTTATAGAGCACGCGCCTTGTCAACCGACACCGGTCCAACAAATCCAACCGCAAACTAGCGTAATTACGAAACCACAATCTCCGGCGGTGCAAGTCACCTCTACCATTACTGTTGCGCAATCCTCAACAACAAGTACGACTATCGTGACTACGGTAACTGCGACGATCGCACCCACCACAACGGCACAACCAGTATCGACTTCTCCTTCGCAAATGAAACCTACGAGTCTCAAGGCGCACGTGTTGAACGCCAGCAAGCTGGTGACATCGGCTCAACAGCAAGTTATCACGAAACCCGTGGCGCCGAGTCTGCCCAACCAAACGATAGTGCAGAACATTGTCAAACCGCCCGCGCCCGCGCAAGCGATACAGGGTCTCAATCTGCAGATACCACCCAGTAGAGTCGTGTCGCCCAGTTTGAGCCCGCGTGCGAAACAGGCGGCATCGTTGACCCCGACGAACGGAAACCAGGGTCAGCCCATGTCACCCGTGCTCAACAATACCGGTGCGCCGCCTAATCCTAAGCAGCATCTCCTTCAAGCCGCGAAGCAACAGACGTCGACGATAGTGAACATGCCACCGAAACAACCACTGCTAAACATACATCCTGCCAGTGTGAACGTTAGTACACCGACACCAAGGATCCATCAGCCAGTCTCGCAGCCCACCGCTCTGAAGGGTATCAATGGACAGCCTCATCCACTCAATCCGAAGACGCACTTGCTGCAGGCTGTAGTGCCACCGATCGGAACGGTAGCAAGCTCACCCACGCAGCCGCATCTCGTCAATCCGCAGCAGATTTCAACTGTCGTGAACAGTGTCCGACCACTGGGACCGAAAGCTGTACGTAGGCTTTTGTAATCAACAAAATGCTCGTTGATATTTTAAACTGAAAGAGTGATCAATTTATTAATATCGGAAATTAATTTCAGAACACTGGACCGATGGAACCACAAAAGGTGGAAGTGCCAATGTCTGGTTGCATTATGGTGCCGACTGCGAGTCCGCAAAGTCGTAGCGTGCCGATGCCGACATACGAGGCTCCATTGGTAAGCATTATACTTCAATCTTCCTTACAAATTTGCGTACGTTTAAAAATCTTGCATTTGAGTGAGACGAAATAATAAAGTCCATCCAGAATACATTGAAGCGGCGTTAAACTAACTGTGTTTGGTTTCGGTTAGCATGGAAGTACGGGTGCTACTCCACCAGGGGGTCAGTATGGTCTTGTCCCCCCGCATCGTTCCCAGAGCCCTCCATTGCCTCCACCTGCCCACCATCATGCTAATACTTCACAGGTACTTACTTTCTAATATTCTTTTAATGAAACGCTCAGACGTCTCGAGAAAGATCGAGCAAGCAAAGCTTTCTTTTAGGTTGATCATAATTTCGACAATAATTGCATGAAGTTTTAAGAACTCTTTGCATATTAAGTTAAATTTTAAGTTAACGACATTTTGACATAAATAATGATGGACATAATTTTATTTCAGAGTGAAGTCGTCAATCATTACGGAGGACTGGCTCGTGACCATTACTTGCACTCTCCGATGTTCCAGTATCAATATCTCCGCGCGCAACAGGAAGCGTTAACGGCACCTCGCATAACTTATCACATTCCAGGAACAAGATCTCCGCACTTACCTCTGGACCCGAAACTCGAGCCCGGCATCGAGGACAGTCACAGTCCTCCTCTAGAATTGAGACGGGGGACGAGAACACCCCAGGATCGTACTACCGACAGTCCGCAAATTGCTCAAGTTTACATGCTGCACGGGGGAATGAGACCGTTACCACCACCCCCACCGCAATACAACACGGGAAGCAATCCGTCGTTGTCCGGTGCACCGGCTGGCGTCAGAGCGAATTTCTACGAACCGCCGCCCGCTCATTTGCATTCTCAATATCCCATGGCCGCCAGCGAGGCTCCACCTGAGATGGGTAGAGCTCCCACGCCGGACAGATGTAGGAATCATCAGGTCGTCACCCCGCCGGTTTACGCATCCCAGGTGCCGCCACAAGCGGACACATTTCAGAGGCTACTCCAACGTTATCCGGTTATGTGGCAGGGTTTATTAGCTCTCAAGAACGATCAGGCAGCGGTACAGATGCACTTTGTCTTTGGCAATCCCAGAGTGGCCAGAGACAGTCTGCCGTGTAACAGCGACGGCTCCACCCCGCCGTTGAGAATAGCGCAGAGGATGAGACTCGAACAAACCCAAGTCGAGGGTGTGGCAAGAAAGATGCAAGTATGTGTCGCAAATCTCTAGAATTATACAATATAAAAAATTCTAAATTTATATGTATTTAAAAATAATTTAATTTTAACATTTTGTATAAATGGATTTTTTAGAAAATATTAGATGCTCTGCATATGTTACATATAAATAAATTTTAAACGAATTAAAATATTTTTTTCTCTAATATGTATATCGTTTGATATCTTTTAGACTGAAGATGAGCACTGCATACTGGTGGCATTACCTTGTGGCCGTGACGAAGTAGACGTATTGCAACAAAGCAAAAATCTACAAACAGGATTTATCATGTACCTTCAACAAAAGCAAGCTGCTGGAATCGTAAACATTGCTGCACCTGGGTCGCAACAGGTATGATAAAATTGTTATCACGCCTGATATACGAGATTCAGATCTTCCATCCAGAGTTTAACAATTTTACATTAATTATTTCATTTTCCGCGTTAGCCTCGATGGTTTTTTTTATTATCTCCGTTTTGATAATAATGCACAATTAAATTTTAATATTATCAATTATTTCGGCATTTTAGGCGGCCTACGTAGTTCACATTTTCCCGTCTTGTGAATTCGCGGGTGACACCTTGTCGAAAATTGCACCGGACCTACACTGCCGTGTCGCAAAAATTGCTCATCTACTAATCGTCATCGCCACGGTTTGAGGCCGATCAGCGACCTACTGGATTATGATCTGTCCATATCTCTCGTCTTGGCGCGCACCGCAGGACGCTTCACACGTGGTATGAAACCTGGAGTGTCCGTCTGACACGCATAGTTGTGCGACAGAAAGAGAGATGCATTCAAGAGGAAGAGAGCTCCCTTTTGTCCGGAGTTGTATCAGTGACAATCAAACGGAACCCGGCGGTAAGCCGATCTTTAGATCGTAGGCCTAAAGAGCACGAGGCACGAGGTTGTGCAGTGAAGCGAGGTTAGCACCCTGGTTATCACCTCGTGCGTGCCTCCCTTCGATGAATTGCGCGCGGGCAAGCTCGTTCTGTTCTCTCTCTCTCTTTCTCTCCTCGTCCCTCCTTCTTTCCTCTTTCTTTCTCCGTCTTTACTTTCGACGGCTTGTGACTCGCGTCAATCATTGACAACGTTTGTGGGATCGACCGACGTCACTCTTGGTCTTTCTGACAAGCGGGTCAGGCACAACCCCAGCCCTCAGGACAAGACCTTCGATTCGTCACACATGACGCCCGCTTTACTTACGCTCGTCCTTCCCCGCTCGAGGGGAACAATAATAATCCGTTGCTCTAGTCCATCTAGATGGACAAGTGGATTGCGAAGCATAATAAACGAATAGGAGAAACCTTAACGTTACACCCACGTCAACTATTACACATGAGTTATTTTAAGCGAGGTCTTTAGGCGTTAATGGTAAATTGTGTAAATTATATAAGCGAGCCACCGAGGGCATAACTACTGTGATTTTAAGTATTTAACGATAACATAATTGCGTATATAAAGAGGAAGAGAGGCAGGTGACAAAAAAGTAAAAAAACGTATAAGGGGATGCCCGACTAAATGGTCCGCGCGGTATGTGATGTGTTTTTGTATAATATTGCTCTATATAAATAAAACTATGTATTATATTACTGTAACTGATAGTTTGCTGCTGCCCGTCGCTGCTGCCGCCCCCATCGGTCGTGTCGAATTAGAGTGTAAATTTACAATGTTAGACATCTAGCACAGAGAAACGAGAAAAGTTGGGCTACCCGCGTAGGAGTTTCCGATCTATTCGTGGATCTATCCATTTGCGAACATAGTGTATCATAATTAAACCCGGAGCAGGATGCGAATTTGTGAATTATTATTATTATTATAATTACTCTTAGCATACTCTTAGCGTCTTACGTCTTACGAAAAGATTTTTAACGTTACTACTTATTCTTTATCATTATGATTATTATGATTATTATTAATATTATCACCAGTGTTTTCAGTGTTGCCAGGGTCTCAGTTTATATACCCACGCGCGCGTGCACGCATGTAAAAAGAAGTGAAAAATTTGGTACATTGCGAATGAAGTAAATTGGACGATGGACTCGACCCTCTCGTGACGAGAGAGAATCGTATTTCGTTTAATTTATTTCAACGAGTGGCTCTGGTAATACTGATCATTACCCATTCTTATATTACTGTTATTATTATTATTATTATTAATATTATTACAAGTACTATTACCACTGCTATTACTATTATTACTACTATACTATTACCACTACTCTACTACTTACTATTACTACTACTATTCTACCACTACTATTACCGCTGTTATTAATTATTATTAACGTTATTACAGCAGGCTAGCTAGGGCATACCAATCTGCACGTTTAAGGACGATTGGGGCTTATTTGTCATACTGGGAGAAATAGTATGACCGATCTCATTGACCATTGACGCCGCCCCACACACACATACATACACACATTACACACACTTCTACAAGAGATAGATATACCCAAACGGAACGAACAATAAACGAGCAGTGAACGCGAGTTGCACGTTAGCACGTACAATTCGCCTTCTCGTTCGTTTCCTTATTCGTTTGCACGTTTGCAGTGTACACCCATCTTTACACCCCTCATCCCTCGATTCCGTCGTACGACGACCCATAGACTCTTTAGCATTCGTGTCCGAGATAATAAATGCGCTTATGTGTATAGACCAGAGATTACACTATATCACACCAAGCCGTCAAAAAAAAACATTTTAAGTAAATTAAGGAACTTATATCTATTTACGATATTATGCTGCTGCGCGTAGGGCGCATGCCTCTAGAGAGTAATCTTCATGCAAAAGTATCAGGGATGGACGGAACGCGTATCTGTACGTTCCAAGTCCAGTTGCGAGGACACTTTGTAAATCACGAGTATTTTTGTTTGAGATATTTTCATTTTTCTTCGGTGCGAAAAAAAAACTTGAACATTCTGACGTTTCATTTAGAAAAACGGTGCTGGAACTATAAATACGATCCGCATTTGCTGACATTCCGGATAATTAATTTACCGAATTATTCGATTACTCCATTCTGGATACTCGAGATTAATTTTCTCGAATATTGATTTATCCGGATAATTCGGACGTCACATTATTCGGATATTTACAGCTCTAGCGCAACAATTTTAGTATCGTTTACGAAAATTACAGTATAACTGCAACACTAAGGCGAGGGACTCGATTGTTTATTTTACTTTTCCACATTTCATCGTTTCGCTGTTGATTTTAGAAACGACTGACGCCTCGATGAATCTGTTAATTTTATTTTTGGCGATGAGCACTGATTTCACGATGATCTGACCGGTTCCGTCCATCCCTGTTTACAATTACTTTAAGGCAGCGCGGATACTCGCGGAGCGTGTGCATGTACAGTGTAAAAGATGCGTTGTGGATATGTACAGTGTAGAGGTATAATTGAGCGAGCAAGGTGATAAAAGAAAAAAAACAAGAAAGCGCGTACATATTATAGCTATGAATAAGTATATAAGGCGCGAACGGGTGCACGTGTCGCGCGACGTCTCGTTTTATTTTCACGAAATCGCTGTGTTTTCTCCTCTCCTTTCGCTCTTTCTTCTGCAGCCAGTCATATAGTGTGCGGGCCCAAGATCGTATGTTTCCTGTGCCATTGTTACGCGACGCGTGCACCTCGTCGGCGGGCCTCGTCTATCTTGTAAAATATCTGTGAATATTATGATTTAGTTTCTTCCTATTTATAGGCTAGAAGATGTACAAAAAAATGTTTACGTTAATCATTTAAGGAGAATGTACAGATATCACTATATCCTTTTTTGTTTTGTGTTTTACTGTAGTTATTGATAATTATATGGATATTAACGATAATAATAACTATGATTAAAAAGAAAAAAAACTTAAGCACGGCTCGATTGCGTCATTCTTGAAAAAACCCGCTAATAATGCGCAATATATTTATTCTGTGTAAGAGAACTCTCGGTGATAATGTATCATTTGTATATTAGTAATTACGTGATCTCCTAATAATCGAAAAAAAAGGAATGAAACTTGAATAGTATTGATATATACGTTGCGACGTCACACACCGTTCCATCTCCTAAATTCGTCACAATCTCCACGATTTATTTCCGCGCCGTCTACATGCGTTCTTCTGAAATGTTAATGCGTTAAAAAAAAACGTATGTTAAGAACTTTCTTTTTATATTAGATCAGGAGCTGGACTTCTCGCTAGAAAGGTAATATAATAAAACACAAACTATTACCTCGAACCATTGACGTATATTTCTTACGGTCTTACATTCGTCATGCTTTTCATTAATTTTGCGACAATGGATTGCGACAATGCTACAGGTCAGCGATAGTTGGTGACGGGCTTTGGCCCGTTCTACATAATCATTCCGAACGAGACGCGGATTGATATGAACGGCAATGAGCACTGCGACAAAAACAGCGAAATTCCCCCGAAAACCTTATTAAAAAAGCTCAAGTACTCTGTTATAGAAGCAGAGAATAGACTCTACATTATGGATTACAATTAAAGAATTGAGATAAATTATCCTGTTCGTAATAAAATGTAGAAATTTTATCGAGAGCGTCCACTTCTGAAACGCTCGTCTAAGGTTCGCTACTCCATTCGGGCCAATCTTGAATCTTGGTGTAGAGACGATTTCCAGGACTGGCCGTTTGACCCACCTGTCGTCCGCCGAGCACGTGTACGTTGTGTCGGAGAATACCTTGAGATTTTCCACACTTGATTAATTGATGCGCAGCATTTAGCATTGTCTGGCTAGCTTCTTTGTCTAAAAAAAGAAGAGAGATCGCCGAGAATAAGGCAAAGAATATATGCTGATTATAAATAGTCGCTGATGAAACAATTGTGATGGTGATATGTTCGTACCGATTTACCGCGATTAACACTTACTCTCAAAATTCCCGATGAAAGCTATACCGATAGACTTTTTATTGTATCCGTACGTATGCGCTCCTTCGCGTGCCCATCCGCATCCCTCGTATACGTTTCCATCTCCGCCAATCAGAAACCTTTAGAAATAAAACCAATAATAGAGTACTTTTTTACATATATCATTAATATTAAGTAAAATTCAAACAGACGTAATAAATATAAAGCAAACAATACTATTTTCAAAACATAACGTCCATCTAGATTTTATCTCAACGAAATAATGATTTCAAATAAGCTGCAAATACATTTATTCCATTAAAATTATTATATAATACTATAAAGATTGTTATTTTGTTATCATCGAAATAAATAAAATAATTAAGAGTTGCTGCCAATAGCGAATAATAAGTGATAACGAGATGTTTGTTTGGTTCAGAATTCACATTCGAATGATTCGGAGAAATCTCTCTACAATCATAATCGAGATAAATGAAATTGCTTACGAGTAACCGATGTCATCCCACTCCAGTTGGTCCATATGATAGCCGCGGATGTTGTCGACGCGACTTGAGCATGTCTCGCGCGTACTACATTCGGGGGTGACTGTATGATGTATTATCACGTAAGGTATCGGTACTATTAAATAGTTGACATCTCCAGCGGGGACATTGGTCCATTGGCTTCTTTTGATAATATTCGGACACTTGTCCTCTGCGAAAATATTTAATCAAAGATAATCTTAATTGTGCTAAAACACATGACGTTTTAGTTGGAGAAGAAAAATCTTGAAACAAAGAGGAAATTCAATTTCTTAAAATGTCAAAAAATCTAATTAATAAGGAAACCATTTAGAAAAATATCACATTTTTACAGCAGCAGTTTTTACATCTTGCATTTATTCTTCCTGTGTTCTTCTGTCTTGAAAAAAATAATTATTAATTATATAGAATAATTAGAGAATCCGTTTCTTTCTCTCTTTTTGGTGAAATATTATTCTTTCACAAAGGACAAAAAACTCTCATTAATATGAGAAATAACCGAGAACATAAAAATAACAAATAGAAAATAAAATAATAGAAAAATAAATAAAATACATTTCGCAAATAATCTCAAACAATGGAAGAATGAATAACGCCGTCAAAATTAAAAATTTAGGAAGATACTTACTGGCGAAACTGGCAGAAAGCGCCAGCAGAAGTACGAAGCAGATTCTCGATATCATCCTCACAGCGCGCAACGACGGAATGCAACTTGTATGAGAACTGGAACGTTGAAAGATGAGAATATGTCAATAATATACTCAATAATATACCATCTATCTTGGGTTGTGACCTGCGATGAAGTGATAACGAGAATCGCTGAATCTTAAATTCTCCGCTTCTCTATGCAATTTTTTATCGTAGCAAAGAGGCAGAAAACTAAAATACGAGTTTATTATTTGTCTTAATAAGCAAATAAATTACAATATTTATTAATAATTATATTATTAATCTCTATTATAAATATTTCTCTGTCTCTCGTTTTCTGTCTCAGAGACTGATTATAATAAATAATTAATTAAAAGTAATATTTTCTTGAATTCTTCGTCAAATCGATATATCGACGGAGGCGATAACGTGCCACGCTTTCGAGAATCGACTTTCCGGTACGTTCGCCGACACCGTGGCCGTCGCAAGTGTTCTGCGTATTTTTTTTTTTTCCATCAAGGCGATAGGAAAACTTGTTTACGTGGAACTCGTAATAACTAGAAGGTTCCGAATATAAGGAGGGTCTAGGAAAAGAGAAGCCCAGGTATCATAATAATCGGCGTAAGAAAGTTCGGCTGTTCGCACGTTAAATACCTTACAAAAACAAAAAAAAAATCTGCGTGTTTTCGCTTGATAAGAAAGGAAAAGGGAACGCAATGGAGACCGTGCGACCATGCGGCTGCAAAGGGATACGCTCTTGCTTGATTTGCGAGGCAGAATACGAGATTTCGAAGCCGGATCTGAGGAACGAGTTGCAGGTAGAGTCACTTAACCTATCAATGATCAGCGTGACAGCGGAATTTCCCGCGATTAATCGTGGAATTGCTTTCCCGAAAATCGAGGACGCAATGTAATAGCGATAAAATATATTAACTCCAGGGACTCCCCTGATCATCTTATCATGTCACTTAATTAACGACTTTTGATTAATGATATATTATTCAGAGATATAGCTAATCTTTAATCTTTTTATTTTAAAAGTATACGTACTAAAAACGGATAGATATAAACAGTAATGCAGAAAGAAGAATCTTTTTCGCAGAATATACGTGCTCCATATATAATCTATAATTACGAAGAATATTTTTGTTCAATTGTTGAAATGTAAATAAAATTTAAAATAAATAATGTAAGAAGATATTTTATTTTATAGGCTTTAATTCTTTGCATTTTTCAATAAAATCAGTCTTGCAATTTGATAATTAAATAATAAATTTTTTCTGAAAAATATAGTTTAAAAAATGTATATACCTGAGATTTCACCACTCAGTTGCTCCTCTTTCTGCTGTCCGTTGTATACTATCGGTTGAATTTACTCCTAGATGGTTAGGACCAGATAACTCTAATACCAGAGAAACCAGTTTGCTTTTATGAAAAGATGAGGCACATCTTATTCTTTATTTTGTCTTGATACTATCCTCTTGCATTTGAGAGAACATCAATTCTTATGATACTGACTGAAATTAAAAATATATTTTATAGAAATTTGTTACATAAATTTATGAAATATATAATTGTTTACTGCTTAACTTCTTAATTAATTCAAGATGTTCCTATTATATGCAATCTTACAGAAAAGCAAAAGTTACATTTATTGTCCATATTGTGATAAATTATCACCTGGATGGGATATAGATGAATATAAGAAACATCCTCATCATGATGGAAACTTAATTGAATATCCTGGTGTTTATATTAAGGTAATGTGATTATTATACTTTATAATATATCTTTTATAATACAGCTAACATTATATTATACATATATGTATGTCCCAGCTAGATTTTTTAAGAGAAGATGAAGCTGACAAGCTTATGAAAGCGCTCGATGATCTTCCTTGGCAAGCTTCGCAAAGCGGTAGAAGAAAACAGGTATGTTTCTGAAGAATTTTGAAAAATCATAATTTTTTTACCTTTGTATATTCACATTTTTTAATTAATGTCTTTAACGTCTTTATAGAATTTTGGACCAAAATGTAACTTCAAAAAACGAAAATTGCAATTAGGATCATTTAATGGGTTTCCCAAAACAACACAGTCCGTACAGAAAAAATTTGAGGAAATACCATTGTTACATAGTTTTCGAACTGTTGAACAGTGTTCGCTTGAATATGATCCTAAACGAGGTGCTTCTATCGATCCCCACGTTGACGATTGTTGGATCTGGGGAGAACGTATAATAACTGTGAACGTTCTCGGTGATTCTATTTTGACTATGACACCTTATCGTGGTCCAATGACGCGATATAATTTAGACTATGTTTCAAATTATGATTCCATCCTAGAGAAAGACACGTGCGATAGTACACAATCTTTAGATATCGATGATAATGTGGTAATACGATTGCCAATGCCTGCTAGATCACTCATGGTTTTATACGGTCCAGCAAGGTAATATTCTGCTTATAAATATTAGAAATAAAAGTCAAAATTAATATCATTAATTATATATTTTTGGTTTGATAGATATAAATGGGAACACTCTGTACTTAGACAGGATGTCACATCGAGACGCGTCTGCCTTGCCTATCGCGAACTAACGCCTCCGTATCTCGAAAATGGGGAACATCAAGAGGAGGCTTCTGAGATTTTGAAGCAAGCTTCAATCTTTTGGTAATGATATGAAACAAATTTAAATAATTGTTTATTTATAAAAAGTCCTTAAGGATATATATTTGACATAGTGAATGTAAATACTATTTTAATAGAATAAAGATATTTTATTCTTTAGTATACAGTGCATATTTTCATAATTTACAATAACTTTTTCTGCAACAGTCGGTGTAAGAATAGTTCAAAATAATGTCTTTTCCTCATAAATATTCTCAATGAGGTATTATAAAATGGAAATTCAAATAATGCAATACTTAATCATTAAAATGCAAATTGTTTACAATAAACAATTAGATTGTCTATATATGTATATATATTTATTAAGAAAATATATTAAACTATGTATTATAAATCACACGTAATTATTTGGTAGGAAATATTTTTCTTTTGTGCTACGGCGCTGACGATATTTCACTGAGCTCTATAAAAATTAAACGTAAAAATCGAGAATAAATATTCATTCATAACACGCTTTTACATTTGGTTAAAAAAATAGACTGTGTCTTTCTCTCTCTCTTTTTCTTTCTTCATTACTCAACTTATGCCGATTTCTCCTTGCGAGCTTGATAAGAATAAAAAATACATCCAATTTTGTAAAATTACTCGATTTTTACATCAAAATGTTAACATTTTTGATCGCCTTTCAATGGATATTCTGGTGACATGTACACTACGGGAAACGTAACTACGGGATCCGTCTTTCCTAATGGTTCGTAACCGTTCACTAAATTCTCTCGTAATTCCCAACGACGTCTCTCTCTTTCTGTCTTTTGACGTCTGATAGCTCGGCCAAGCATACACGCGAACATAATTCCCGTTAACTGGAAAAAAAAACAATTGAGATTAATTAGAGATTATTATCAGTTTTACTTACGAAGGTAAACTACTCTTCAAGATCACGCTTTATCTTGTAAGTTTCTTTTAATAATATCGGCGATTCCGAAATTTGACGTGCAGAAAATGAGATTAAAATTAAAGTGGAAAAAAAAGGAATGAATCTACTAACTTGAATAAGGGCGATTGCTACAGCTCCTGTGCCGATGTATAGTGCGCTGCGGTGAACAATAATGGAAAGGCGGCTGATACAGCCCTCCTGATATTTTCCATAACAGCGCTCCGGAAGCTCATCCACTAGATATGCGCAGCAAGAGTCAGGTACATCTGTATGCGTGTTATTGAACGATACGTTGTTCCAATCCAGGTAGCTATTGTATCCGCAACAACGTAACTGTAAAACAAGGAGAAAAAATACCGTCAATTATTTTTCAAAATTCCCTGTAAAGAATACGCTATATCTTCAAAAATGTTGTGTTATTTGTAGAACACGTTTGATGTCATATTTTTTTATATCCCAACGGATTTTTCTACAGTCTTTATTTATGGAACGGTTAATTATCTTACCCTAGATTGCATAAAATCGATTGCGAACTTGGCTTCCTCATTCTTTTCGTACTGATGCATCGTTACATTAATCTTCTCAGCTAACAGATCCTTGATACCGTCTTGCAAAGCATACGCAGCAACGGCAGCGGCAAGTTCCAATATCAACACAAACGATAGTAAGACTGCAAACTAGAAGCGCATACATAAATGTACAGTACAGCGTCGAAGAGAGAATATTCGAAACAAAGTAGAAATACGAGATATTTGGCTTACCACAAGGACCATGCAAGTACTTTCTCTAAGCGCGCCGCAACATCCCATAAAAGCGATTATGAAGACAAGTATTCCAACTACGATCAAGAGGGTGGCTGGTGAAAAATAGCTTGGATCCAAAAAATGCGAGAAGTTCTCATAAACGGCGTAGATGGTCGTGCCGACTGATATTATCATCACTCCCGTCAACTGCAATGAAATGATAATAATATGTAATTTTATGTTAACTACCGTTTTTATTGCTATATCATGTTAATGAAAAATCTTCGTTCCTCTTTAATATATGTTAAACAAGTCAAATGCAAAATGTCGAGGAATGACAAACTTTATCTACGAATTATTTGACCGATTTAAAATCGATATTTTTATTAGCGAAAACTTAATTAAACATTTTAATTAGATAAAATGCAGTAGTACTATTTCTGTTATTTTTGCTTTAAAAATTCAGGGTATTACATATGATTTGTAAATAGGTATGATTAATATACCGAACATAATGCACGTTCATTGTACGTAAGGCATCGATCATTTCCGTAATACGCGGTTTCCTGACATTAGTTATATAATACATGCGTCCTCGAATGTAAACTTTTTAGACTGGAAAGAGGGTATGACACTTTTGTGAAGCGTATCGCTATGTACACGTTGCCATCGGTCTCTATTTGTTCTACAAAGTGAACCGTGTAACTTCCTATGATAAGCGGCACTCTTGTGATTTTTACACGTCTGCATAAATCCGTCTGCTCATCGAAGACTCGAAATATAAAATGTGAAATCGTTTCAAACACATTCCGATAGATTATTGATAGATATATGTTCTATTAAGATAGGAAAAGCTCTTGAAACTTTTCATTTGATTAAAATAAACACTCGGATAAGATATCGATGACCCGTTCAGGAGCAATGTATCATGAATTTATTTTTGTTCCTGTCGGCTATAGTGAAATCAAAGATCAAACAAGATCTTATTTGAGCGATCGACCGTTGCACCGGTCTACTACGTAACTTCCAAGATTTTTCGTTCCGCATTCGTGCGCAAAAGTATCCTGTTTCTCGTTAAAGTCGCATGATGTATCCCGGCATCATTGATTGTGAAGATAATAAATTTATCTCTACTCTCTGATAACGCAACTACAAAGTCCCAAGTAGGCGCGCACATAAGAAACGTTTTCCTGGTACTGCGTTTCGCCTGTTCGAGAATAATAAAACGGGCTTTCGTATCATCGACTTCGGATTTCGAATGTCAAGGTTTCGCTGGAAAATCACTGCCTTTTCCAGACATGTTTTCCTTTACCCGCAGCAAGAAGCTAGAAATTTGCATAAGAATAATTTATAACTGTTTCCATATGCCAGGCGATACCAGGCTCTGCCGGGCGTCGAATTAATCATTTATGCCGATTTGTTTGCGATAATCATCAGCCGCTGTCGGCAGATTTCATATCGATAAATAACGAATCGTGAAAGAGAAATACTTGCTCCTTTGTTTAATTAAGAAGTATACATTGTGCTAATCGGGTTGTGGCAGCTATTGTACAGGTTCGTCCATTCCTAATAATTCAGCAGTGCATAGCCTTGTCTATGTGATATCGACCGCACTTCGAAAGTGCCTCTCTAACAACGAAACTCGAACTTCATGGCCCACATCGCCTTCTCCGTAAGCAGAACAAAGGACATAATAAAAGATTATGTCGGCGGGGAAGCCCGCCCTTTCGCCCCTTTGTTCACATTATTTTATTCCAACGGTATATCGTATTTTTTTTTCTTTTCATTGTCATGGATGGCGTAAATAATTCGACACGTTATCTCAAGTCGATTGTTTAATATCGAAAACTGCTATCACTGGGATTTGAATTATAATTTTGAACATTTTAATTTTTGCTAACAGTAAGCCGCAATCTTTTTATAAAGCCCATAATTTACAATACTAATTTTTGAATTGTCGCACCTAGAACGAAAGGACGCTTACCACGTATACGTGGAAAAATAAATATCTGAATCATATTTTTTCTCGACATTAATCGCCATTTACGTTATCAGAACGTCCGCTAACAGCTGTATCGGTGACAAATATCTCGCAAAGGCTGATAACCAACGTGAAAATAACGATAGTTGAACCATGTATGGTTGAACCGTTCCCGTTTTCTGTGAAATATATTACACATAGTGTACACACACACACACATATATATATATATTAATTTTAAATTATATATAAATAGAAATAGAAATTTTTTATGGATAAATTTCGTCTTATTCTGATAAAGTATCGTTATCTTCGTCAAATTGTTAGCAGTTAATTGAAGGAACCTTCGCCGCAGAACGAAGTCTCCCTTTTAACTCTTTTGTCCAGGCATCATCTATATAGTCGGTATATAATAGCAATCGATAATTATGGATGAGTGTACGATATGGTCTTGGGACACCTGGCCTACGATGCGCAATGCACCTACTCGAGCTTGCGTCGCATTTTCCGACGAAGATCCGATAATGTGCGATTCACCGCGAAGACATTGGCGATAATTTCGCGCGTATTTGAAGAGTCATAATGCACGTTATCTCATTCTACAAAAACATATATATCTTCCTCTCTCGGCAAATTCACGCGACAACAAAGCCCTGACCTCGTGACGGATTCGCGCTATGGTTTCTTCTCAACGATTTCTCGAGTTACGAAAAAAAAAAAAGAGTTGACGAGACTTCTCTTCTTTCGATCGATACAGGCAGCGTCGGACGAGAACGATTAAACGAACGCGAAGAACTCTCGTCGCGATTGTCCTTAATGCGAGAGCGCATCGGCGCGAGGGAATTTGGCGAGGAGCGATATAACATTATTCCGAGAATAGACGTGACGTTCGCAATTGCAGTACAGACCACGAAGAGGGAATTGACCGCGCACAGCAGGTACTTGATGCAGCGGAGGCCGACGTCTAGGTGCGTGGCCGCCATTTTGCCCTCGCGTTGGCTCCTCCTCGGGCGCAGATGCACAGCGAGCGGTTTCGCGCACCTTCAGCACTTCCAGTTGACACACCGATTGCCGATGCCGACGCTCCGGCGTCGGCCTGCAGCGTTATCTGCTGGCCGATAACGAGTCACGAAAACGCACGATCGCGCACGGCGACGTCTTCGCGTGATACCGATACGATAGCGATTTGGGTTTGCTAGAACGTGCGGTGGGAGCGAGAGAGCGAGAGAGAGAGAGAGAGAGAGAGAAAAGGAGTGGGAGGAAATAAGGAAGTCGGAGCGATAGCGTGAAGAAAAAAACATGACAAAGCGATAAATTTAGAGTTGTGGCGCACTAGTGCGTCGATGAATATTTGAATATTTCATATAGGTTGTGATATTGATAATACATGTATACAATATTTTTAGAATATCGAGACACATTCATATTTATGCGTTTTAAAAAATACATACACATAATATATATATATATATTTTTTTGTATATATAATAAATATAAAAAATATATTTTACATATAAACGTATGTATAAAATATTCAATACGATCGAATACATCAAGTTAAAATTTTTAAGCTGCAGGTCTGCAAAGAGACGCTCACTAGCATTCGTTGCTACGTTTACACGTGGGCAAAACAACAAGCGACAAGTATGACTCATACATGAACGATTAAGTTAATTTCACGTCTCCGTGTGCGTGTACGTACATGATTTTCGGACACAAGCGAGCAAATCTGATTTTTTTGTCTAAAGTTTCCAAGTCGCAAAACTTGTAAAAAAAATAGCAATTTATTTTTCAAAAGATTTATCGAAGATAAATTTTTTTGCGATTGCAGCTTACTCTTCCATATTTATATAAATAATGCGAATTGGATTAACGGTTTGATATTTTAATCAGAAATGATAAATGCATTGGCGCAAAAACACTTGCACTTGTAAAGATTTTATTAAAAACATATACGATTTATATGGTGATGCGAAACATCGTATGTAGCAAAAATAATTTACCACACTTTTACAAGGACAATTAACGTGTTCGTACAATATATCAGATCAATTATCAGATGCACGCAGAACCGTGTCCTAATGAAAGTCCTGCTCTGTTGTCGTTTAGGAATATAATGCTGCTTCCGATGCGTTTAACGTTCACATGGCACTTTACATAGTCTGGTACGAATTTCTAATCGATTTGCCCAAGTAGGACGACAAGAAGATTCCTATCAGCTGCAACATGAAATATCAATTTTATTCTCGTATCAATGTGAATATTTCTGATTTATCGGAAATAATTCGAAACGTCACAAGACAACACATTTGGAAAATCTAATATGATAGTGATGAAGGTACCTGAATTAGACCAAGACCTATTCCGACACCCGCTATCTTTCCCGCGTGTTTCTCTGCGAAATTCGCGAACGCCTTCATACAGCCGATCTTATGCCGTGTCGGCGACGTCAAAGTGCAGTTCGATGTGCCGACAGCACCTATCGTATTATCGCAGCAAGACATCGGAATACCCGTCTGATTTTGCACGTCCAGGAAGGACCAGTCGGTAGCATTGTTCGTGCCACAGCAATCGAACTGCAAAAAATGAATTTTGCGATTAACACGCTGAAACATATCACGCAAATACAAGTCACCAGCTAATTGTAATAAGAAATTTCGTGGGAAGCGTGTTTAATATCATGATATATGCTCATATATGTATACAGAGTATTATACATGTGCTGCATAAATTGAAGAAGCATGTTTCTGATGTAAGTTGAAATAGAAGACATGGTATCTTATAAAGATTTTATAAACATAAATTTAATTCGAAATAACATTTACATTGTATAATAATAAAACTATATACATATATTTTTATATACACATTTAGTTTCATAGATCATTGAGGGTGGTCAAGGAAGCCGGCGACGTAAAAATCGATTTACGCTACCCCCTCGTGGCGTGCACGCCAGCTACCACACACACATGTATTATACACGCGAGGAATTAGAGCCCGGCACACTGAAATTATCCCTGTCGCCTGTCGTTTGCAATATTCTCGCGACGACCGGGTCGCTCCCACGACTGGGGAAGACACGACCCGAAGCGCGAAAAACTTCCAACAAAGCCGCCATCGGAAAAGGGGGAAAAAAAAAACAAAAACTCTCGCATGCGGTTTGCCATCTCGAGAATATAACGCGGTCGTGCGTATAAATACGATAATTGTATATAATTGCGCGTTACGTTTCGTTGTAGATTGTCCCAAACGACTTTGATCTCGTCGCTGTCGTTATACTTGGGCATCGTCTCCAGCATCTTTTTTTCAGCAACGCTCGCAACCTGGTCCCTCATCACGTATCCCATCGTGCCGCCTATGATTTCCAGGAGAAAAATTGCAGCCAGAAGCGCACAGAACTGCAAACAACGAAAAAAGAGACTATCGGTTAGAGAAGAGTTTAAATTATATTTCGACAGATTCTCTCTCCTATATAATCGTTCTTTCGGAATAAACCGGTTCTGGCATTAGGCGCTGATATACATTTTTTTAAACAAAAAACATGCACAGGATCTAATCTCAAGGCTTACAAAATATTTATTATAGTTTCTCGCCGTACGTTTGCGTCAATTTTTTAAAGCAACGCCGGAAGCATGCCCGCCCTCGTCTGCGTGCGAGGGAGAGTAATTTTCCCGGAATAAGGGCCGGCCAAGGTGGAACGGGGAGGACACACACATGTCAATTACATACCTCGCGCACAAAACATATGATCCATTACGTTATGAAAACGAGGGGGAGACGATATCGTAGGTGGAAGGGACTTGGCCGCGCTTTTTTTTCCATCTGCCGTTGGTCGGTCGAAAAACCGACGCCCCGTATCGAGATTCTAATCTCGCATTAATTCGAATAGAACTGCATCGAGAATAACGTCGTGAATGTTCTCTAGTCACGATAATGGCGCTTTATTGTGCGCGGTACGTCGCGATTGATTCTCGTCAGTGGCACGTTCTCAATCGGAAGTGCAATCACACGGCGAGCTTCGCCAGGTACGGTCTATCGAACGAGACGTAAATCATTTACGATTTTATCGGCGAGTGAATGTTGTATTTTAAAATAGTTTATTATTATGATTGTAAAAAAGGGGGATATAAAGCGGAAATCTACAATAGATTTCTAGGCAATCGAGTTTATCAAGAATAGATTCTACAAAATTTTTGACAAATTTGATCAAATTACAGATTTGATACAAGATTTGATATATATAAAAAGTTGTTAGCAGAATACCGCTAAGAATATTGTCAAAAAAATATGACGGTATAGATTAATGGCAAAAATTCAACCTTCGGTCTTTGATATACCTGCTATACAGTTCGACAGATTGACGGCAGAAATAAAGCAGAATCTGCGTTTGACAGATTTTGCTTCGGCTGTCAGATTATATCAGCAGGCTCTGTCGATAAAATACAACCTTAATGTAGACACAGATGCCAATTTACTAGCAATTTCTGATTGAATGTCGATCTGATATATTGCGGACAGTTTACTTACTTGGTAACTATCATTATTGATTTAAGTGGCTGCGAGCAATTATTATTGGCTAATTAAATATAAAACAAATATACTGCAACTCCGTCGCAGTAATAAACGATCCGTAATAATTGCATATGGCGCAATCATGAGACATCTTTATCATCATTGAAAAAATTTTCAAATATGCGATTTTTAAATAATAAAATAATAAATAAGTGCGCAATTTAATGCATTAACGAAAAATGAATAATTAATTGTTTAACGAAAAAAAAAACGTAATCAAAATGTACCTATATATTTAATAAGATAAAAATATATGTCCAAGTATTTATGAGCGTTCGTCTTACCGTTATAATCATGCAATAGCTTTCGCGAACGGCTCCGCAGCATCCGAAGAAAGCGATGATAAAAATGATGGAGCCCACGGCTATGAGAAGAGAAGGCACGGAGAAGAAGCTATTGTCAAGGAAATGTTGATACTGATGATACACTCCATGGATGACCACGCCGATCGATAGCAACACTATTCCTGTAATCTAAGCATAATTCATCGATACGTGATGTATTTCCATGGATAAAAGGACCGAAAATACGATCCACAACTGGAATCGATGGCGTTAAAAACCGGTAATGATTACATAATAATTTTGTGACGATAAACAATGATTTCGCAATATTGCGCAATCAGTTAAACGGCGTAATCGTCTAATTAATGTAGTACGTAATTAGCGTTTCAATAGATTTGAGGGAAATGCGTAAGTTTATTTCTTTATTCGCATCAACTTTTTAGAATTTCACGTTCGTGTACAGTACATCACACAAATAGCTGGGAGTTGCCAACAGCTGCGGTGTCCGAGCGGTTAAGGAGATGGACTTGAAATCCATTGGGTTCTACCCGCACAGGTTCGAATCCTGTCCGCAGCGAATTTTTTTTTAAATAAGATATTCGCGCGTACATAGATACATATATTTTTTCATGAAAAACGCAAAAATGACATTTTTAAAAAAATTAATTATAATAATACTAGCACAATTCAATAATTCTACAATCTTGCGATATTGTACTATGATTAAATGAATAATTATAAAAACAAATATTAATATCAATTTTCATAAAAAATTAAGACGCATGCATCGCAAGAACGTTAATAACGTGTCTATTAATAAAACCGATAGCATGCATTTTGATTATGCCGAATAATTGTTCAAAAACAAGTCATTACTGAATTATCTTTTATCCGAGCTATAATTTCTACGAATATACACGTAAATGATATTTCTAACTTTACTCATAATAATAAAATTATTTTAATTGTGATAGATAGTCACGTAACTGAACGTGAACAATTCAATTAATTTATAAACTGATAAAATAATCAAAATTAAAGATTTATTTGACTCTTGCTCTATTCCGTAACATATAAAATAAATATAAATATTCATTATAGTGCTTTCGTCCGTATCGATCGTAGATGGCCTTTCGATTTTGACGTCATACTATGCGCGAAAAAATCGAGAAAGCAGACATCGTGCGATAAGAATTTCTCATCGGACCTCTCTCTTATTCTGATTGATTCCTTTTTGTAAGATTTCTTTCATAATGATTCATCTACTTGCGGTCTTTCCCGATGAGTGTGCTAGTTCAATCGATAAATAAATATAACCGATAAAAGCTTAATTAATTTAATTTTACATCAGGCGTATTTAAATGGAATCTATGTTTAGACACAAAAACGGTCCCTATAGGGAATATTCAGCACTTTCATTGAAAACCTACAATTAAAGATTTAATTTCGGTAAAAGCGAGTCTGTATATTAATTAAGAGAAAATCTATAGCTGCGCTGTTGCGTTACAGATACATAACATTGCCCGTAACTTTAATATATACATCTACCAGTTGTATCGATTTTCTCCAAAACCGATTATTCGATTGATGTGTTTTCCAAACGCGTTCCAAGACCGTACGAATAATGATTCTCAGAAATAATCATAAATATTGTAAATGCAGTGTTTTTCCGCTCAGATTTCCAAACAGATGTTTGCCATTACTGATTTCAACTGGCAATATTTATCCACCGAATACCAAGCTGAAATATCTGTCCAAGATAACTGAACGATCGCGTGACTCGCAAAATGTTAAAGGTTAACACAATGGAACTTATACTCCGCAAATACCGATGTGCATCGTTCTCCCATATTTATTAATGATATCTGAATTAAATTTCATGTTTCAATTTTACATCTCCATTGTACTTTAATAAATATTTGCAGGAAACATTTACATTGCGCATATTTAAAACCGGATTCTGCCGAACCACGTGATACTATTGACGTTATCTCAACAATGTGCGTACTTCAGTGCGATCGTTGAATTTACGAGATACAACCGTTTATAGATATAGAAATGTTTATATACAAATGTACATATAGATACAAACGTGATATAAATACTATAATCGAAATCAAACAACCAACTGAAATATTTTATTAAATGCGCGTTTACTAAAAATTACGAATTTTGACTGAAAGAAAATTCTGGCAAAAAAATTTGGCTAAAATTAACTAAAATTCAACCTTGTCACCTTCTAATCTTGAAAGAAAAATGATAAGAGGTTTGTTACTAATTTCAAATGCAATTAATCATTTCGGCCAACTTCAAGTAGCGCCCGTGATGAAATGATAAAAATGTCGATTAATCTTATTCAATCGCTTTATGCGGATTTACAAACGCAAAGGTTATGCTCCTTTGGTTGGCTTCGAACAAACACCTGTCGATCGTAATCACTATGATACTTTCAACGATCGCGCTGAAGCGTGTCGATTTCGGTTCGATAGCTCGCAAACGCAATCGAATCGCGCGGGTCCATGCCAGCTCATCGTTCTAGAAGGAACAGAACAGAAGGAACGCGAGAGACGTCGGCGACAGCTGATCATCGGCCGCATACTCACCACGAAGAACAGGTTGAAAGCGAACATCAAGTATTTGATGGTCTTCGGCGCCAGACTCAGCTGCGTCGTCGCCATTGCCAGAGAATTTGTCGATTATGATTTACGCACACGCGGTATCCTCTCTCTTTCTCTCTTTCCCTTTCCCTATCTGTCTCACCGTCGAAAACTGTCTCTCGCCCGGACAAACGGAATCTGCTATCAAGGGCGAGCCGCGAGCGATACTGCGCGACTCGGAAGCGACGAAAAACGCAGCGAAAAAAGGCCCCTTGACGCGAGAACTCGCGTTCCGACGAGTGGCGCCGATGTGCATGTGCCGAGAGCGAGATACACGTATGTGGTACCACATACTCACGGCCACCTTGGCCGCACACATATATATATAT